>JAYDZE010565194.1:0-12337 GCA_034509125.1 Monilaria moniliformis
AGAAATAACAATCTTCTATATTGTACAATTAAACAGTAAATTATAAAATTTTGTTGAAACGGTTAAACAAGCTCAGTGACTGCCTCAAATATCCAACATGGGTGTGATGTTACATAATTTCTCTGAAAGGATTTAACCGTTTCAACAGAATTTTCTAATTTACTATTTTTTTAGCTACTAAATTACAAGAATAATCTATATTATTATAATTTGTTTATCATTGGCTCAAGTAGTTTTCCTAATTAGTAATTTATTATAATTTCTCTTATAATAATAAATCGATCTACTTACTTACATTCGTTTTTTTACTTCGATTTCAAATTTGAATTAAAAAAAAAACGAAAAACAGCCAAACCGAACCGGAAGCGACGAAAACCGCCAAAAAACCGGCAGTTTGGAACCGGAAACGGAACCGGCGGTTTCCGATTCCAAACCGAAACCGGCTAATCCCCTGGCGGTTCGGTTACAGTTCCGGATGCCTCGGAACCGGAACCGGCGGTTCCAAACCGGAACCGGTGGTTTCGGAACCGTGGGCATCTCTACTTATAGCCATATTCTTAGGATAATCTTAATAAGGAATGGTTGTGCTTGTCTCTGAAATCTTACATCGTCATTGTGCTTAAGGTTTTTAGTATGCAACATTCCATGAAACGGTCTTTATCTTTCGAGATGGAATCATCATACCTAACTTATGTAACCTATGACACAAAATTAGATAGAGTTAGTAAGAAAGTTTCTATTTGTCTGTGTACATGAAAATCTCATGGATACTACAATCTGCACAGTACCTGATATTTACTTTGTTTTCGCATAATAGAAAAATATCAGTCTAACCCTGGTCAATACATTCGACTGTGTAAAGAATATACTAAAGTACCTTAAGCATTGAGGAGTATATGTAGATTTACTAGTCAGACAATCTATGTCATGTGTTTACCTCAGGAAGTTGAGATGTCTAGTGAAGGAGTGTGAATCAGAAGCATTTCTGAATCACAGATTTCACTATGATAGTGAATGTAACCTTTTTCACAATTGCATAGAAAACACTGAACTCAAGAACTTTTTAATGGATCTAACATGTAGTTTCGAGCATATCTAATGACTATCACATTATGATATGATACCTCAGGTGCAATGGCATATTCAAAAGAACTACAAACTGTTAAAACTATCAAAACACATAGAGAAGTAGCACCATTCTTAAGAATGGAAATTCTGTGATGACGAGAATTGCATAGGCTCATACCCTGACCACTTCTATTATAAGTTGATGATGCATGTAGAATCATCAAGTGAAATAGATTGACATGAGATGCATGTCAGCATTGTTGTATAAGTGGGAGAATGATAGATATGAGTATACTCGAAATCATGCTTCAAGTAGAAGTAGGAGATTGTTGGAGTTGTATACTAGAAAACATGTTTTACGAGCTGCTTATGTATTAATAACTATAAGATTTACCATTCTCTGCCACTTGTGAAGATATATTATTATTGCTCCCAAAAATATTGTGGTTGTTGCTGACCAAAGACATGAAGCCTATCATGAGCCGACTCGCATGAGGAATGACATATAGGGCCCCAGACGATATCATGCGCAGATGACCTCCTGCTACCGGATACCGATACTACCGAGCGACGAGGTTGTTCTACTTCTTGTTCTAAGTGACTACAGTTATGCCTACCTGGCTCTAATGAAGGCCTCGTTTGATGAGTCTTGGATCGTCGTTGTGCAAGGTAGTTAACGACATTTCTAAATAACTTTGACATGAAGCCCTCAGGTGATAGGTCTGTTAAGACTTCCATCATATGGCGCTTTATTTCGTCCGCTCTGCTCTTACTATTCGCTGCTTTGCAGTGTTCTTTGTGCTCACAACAAATAAGCTCTGGCTCTGGCAGAGTAGTAGGGGTGGGCTATCGGGCTTGAAGTTTTGGCTCTGGCAAAGGAGTGAGTCGTTGACGCCTTTTGGGTAGCACATATCTCATCACTGAAGAGACATACTCTACATGCCTTCTCGACTCGAGCTCCTTTCTTATTGCAACTTTTACAGGAGCCTCGAACTAAACATCATACAGGTCCCTATTCACGAAGCTAAGCATGTAAACCTATTCATCTTCTCCCTCTTGATGAGGCATTTTCCGTATAATACGAGCTGCAAAATTCAAATATAAAATATTATTAATATATTATTAAATGCAAAATATTTTAATAATTCAAATTTAATTATAATACTACTTACCTCGTTGTTGTCATAAAAATGACTAAAATAGTAAAATCAGTATTCACTAGTATGGTGGCCACATTAAACATCGTAGCAATTAGATTCTAGACGATTGATCCATAAACTCGTCTCAACTCCAGAATAACTTCATATGACCATTGTTACAGATCTTAAACCGGTCCACAGAAGTGATAATTAAAGTATTCTTGGTTCAGTTTCATTACCACAATGTACAAATAATAATTCAAGATGTGATAAGTGTATGACCGCCACGAGAACCAACCTCATCTGTCATAGTCTTCAACTAGCACTCATGCCCAATCCCCTATCACGACATTATCCTGACATATGAGCAACATATAAAATACCAATAGGTTGGTCATCTTCAAGTAATCCTCGACGTCACTACCAAGCTTCTGGGCCTTGAATGATTTTCGCAAGTCGTTTACAGTTGTACGCTGACTTTTGAAAATTCTATGAAGTAAACTTGTTAGGGGAATTACATATGTGGCAAACGGATCAAAATCTGAGTTCCAAAAAGCAGTCCAGCTATCCGAGCATACTCCTCGACAGGGAAACGAAGGGTCTGGCAAGCAATTTGGAACCAACTCTCGTCGTTGGGTATAACGTGATACTGCTCCTCGTTATTCAATTGTCGGGCTATTAAATGATGCAATGCATTCGTTGCACATCTGTTCCTACTAACGTATATCAAATGCCCCAAAAATCCATCATTGATTCTTTAGAATGCATCTTCTTTGCCAACACACTTTAACATGTCTTTGATATTGTCGAATACATCGACGTGCATGAACAAATTCATTCCATAAGCATAAGCCGAATAACGAAGTGTTGGTCTTTTCCATTCACAATGATGCTGCAATATCAATCCATATAAAGCATTAGGACATGAAATTGTGTTTTAAACAGAAGTGCAAAAAACTACCCAAACCTGTGGTGGCTTGTGGGCACAATGATGTTCGCAATCGATGCCCAGATCATTGCCCCCGATCATGGGCGATGATCATTTCTCACGATCGTGGGCAAAAATCATGGGTAACGATCGCAGGCCACATTTATTCCGTCATGAGTGAGCCACCTCCGCGAGTGAGCGCCATTGTGAATGAGTGATCAGTTATGATGACTCGCTCACGACATCACAATAGTACCCCACGATCGTGAGCTACTATCGTGGGGCACGATTGTTTTGTCGTGAGTGAGCCATCGTGAGTGTGGTCATGCTGGTTCACTAAAAAAGGTAGCTCAGTCACAATGGCTCGTTCACGATAGCAAAATCGTGCCCCATAACTGTGAGCCACGATCGTTACTCCCGATCGTGGCTCACGGTTGTAGGGAACAATTGTTTTGTCGTGAGTGAGCGACCGTGAGTGAGCTGTCATGAGTGTAGTCACGATGACTAACTCACGGCAGCACAATCGTGCCTTACGATCCTGAGCCATGATTGTACCCTACGATCGTGGCCCATGATCATGGGCACGATTTTTCTATCGTGAGTGAGCGACCGTGAATGAGCCACCTTCGTTAGTAAGCCATCGTGAATGAGTGCCCACGATGGATCACTCACAATAGATCCATCGTGGGCGACCATCATGGGCATACAAACATTGCCACCCATGCTACTATACTCACGGCCACCCAACAACAATTTCAACAACTTCAATGCCATTAAAATGCGATTATAAAATACATTTCAAGTTTGAAGTTAGTGGGCTAACCGAAAGGAGAGGTTTTTCTCCGTAGGAAGACGATGAAGCCATCTCGCGCTTGTTACCGCTTCTGCTCATCTTGCCAGAAAATATAGGTCTAAGTTTGAAGAAACTGTCGGGAGAGGGGAGATGATCGTGGTGTCGGGGAGAGGAGGGGATCATGGGTCTCGATAGTGAAGTTTTGTGGGGACCGATTTACTTTTTTTTATTTTATTAGGGTTTGAAGATTTTGTAGGACCGTTTTTTTTTAGAATTAATTGTTATTTTTAGGAAAAAAGAAAAAAAAAAGAAAAAAAGAGAATGTCTTTATTTATTTACTCATGTTCTTTAAGTGGTTGGCCAAGGAGTATTGTAGTATTTTGAACCAAAATGATATAGAAAACTTATACTTCAACATGATAGCCTATATCACTTCTCTTTTTATGGGCGTGGTATATTTTTTCCAACTTACCCTAATTTATAATTAGATAATTGTACATGAGCATATAATACAAATAATATTATGAAAAAAATAATAGTTTTAATCTTAAAAAGAGAATTACTATTGGGAAATAACATAGTCACAAATATAATAAATAATATGCGAATCGTTTACCCAATTTGTCTTTACGAGACTATGTCTCAAGGCAAATACCAAGCCAGAGATTTTCCCTATATGATTTTCGAATACAAACTATAAGGAAAAATATTTGTTTAGATAGATAGAAATCAAGCTCTAATCTGAAACCCATTAGTATCCATCTTAGCTTAGAATATATGCGCCTAAAAATTTAGCACCAAAATCGGGCTCTGGTGTTCAGTCCATTCATGCTCCACACTTCAACAATTACATGCCAATTTCAAGTCCGATCTTATCTCGATGCAAAGGTGCTCAAGAGATGGTCCTAGCCAGGCCCGATCAGGGCGATCACACATACACACATTGGGGAGCTTCAGCTCCCCTAGCATTTCTTTTTTGGTTTTGCATTTGAAAATGTCTTGATTAATCGGAAATTTGCTCTATACCCCGTCATGGCTATAATATGGAAAAGTACTTTAGAAGAAAATAATATTTTTTTTAAAGAGAGAAATTTCAAAAAACTTAAATATCTTAATCAAATGACTTAACATGCTTATAGAAATGTGAAATTAAATATAATAGTATTAGTAACAATCACTTCTTTTTCACTATTCTTTCTCATTCATACAAGTGTGATCACTCCGCCACATACATTAATAAGTATAGGTGAACATTCGGTTTTTGATTTGATTTTTTACAGAAATCGAACCGACCGAACCGAAAAATTGATTTTTTATGAAAATTGAAATGCAACCGAACCAAATTATTTAAAAAGCCGAAATCCGAACTATGAAAACTGATCCGAACCGAAAAACCGAATTTGTATAAAAATATGTGGATTTCACATATTTTGCTCAACCCTACCAATAAGGCCTCGTCTCAATAAATTCTTGCATATGTCCCGAGACACAGTCCAATTAACAACTCTAGAATTTGGGACATACAAGTTGGGGACGTGAACAAATTTACAATGGGCCCTTTTGTATGTTGTTTTAGATTTTATTTTTCTTTTACTTGCTTTTTTTTTTTTCTTGGTATTTGAATATCCCTTTCAGCATAAATATTTCTTGGTAGAATTTCGCAAACAACATTATCCAACACAAAACCTTTAGGAAAAGACAAACACCTAAACCTCGAACAAACTGTAATTGAACCAAAAAATTCATGGCAACCGTATTTGAATTCAAGTGTTGACGAATTGCGCTTAAATTGTGTCGTTTTTTGCTGCAAAGAATGGCGATTCCGACCACTTTCAGCCGCTCCATTAGCTCTTTCAATGCCATCACTTCGCCCTCTTTCTGTTTCTTAAAACCTAATTTTGTCTGTCAAAACAATGCGGCCAGCTCCTACAATTATCAGCGTTTGGTTGTTAGTTGCTGTGCTGCTGAAGAGGGTCTGTCCTCGGATTCCCTGAATTTGAGGTCTCATAGCCCTTGTTTTGCTATCTTATTGTTTATGTCCTGTGATTGTTTACTGGTTTTTGAGTAATGGAGGATTGTTGGAATGTTTTTCTCTAGTTAATGTGTTTTTGTGGTGTTTCTTGAAATTGTGCCAGTAAATTGCAGGGGCTATGAGCTTATATACTGTGTGTTGATTTTGCTTTGTTTCTGTCCCTTGAAACTTGAGAATTGGAAGTGTTGAAACTTGAGAGTTGAGAGAGTTTGGTGTTCTGGACGAAACGAGAACACTTTCGTGAACATGGCAGATCTTCGTTGGTGGGAGTTGCTTAATCAAACAATTTTGTAAATTAAAATTTCTTAATTTCTTGATACTTTTAGCTATTGTCTCGTTGTGCATAACTTATTTGTTACCAATAGAAAGCCAGCTTGATGCTCCTCAGAAAGGAAAAGAACGGATTAACAAAAACTAGTTAGAGATGAATGTTTCTAGAATGGCTTGTTTCACAAGTACCGTTCTTAGCTGACTCGACATAGTAAGCACCTCACATGGCTATTGACATTGTTTTGAGCCCATCTGAAATGGTTCTTAGCTTTTTTAGTTTTTGAGCATGCTTTTTAAGTCGTAAACCGGACATAATCATTAAACCTCCAATAATTGTCATGTTCGAAACCAATGTGAATGCTCTAACACCATTACCCAGTTTTTTTGTAGAGAGAGAGAGAGAGCACGAGACTCACAGTTTGCTTTATTTTCCCACTGCCTAATTAGTGTGCAATTCTCTTGGATGTTTTGCTTCTTCTTGATGATTGATCCATCATTCAGATTTGGCATGTTGAGTAAGCATATGTTGTCACTATGTGTCTTGCATCTTATTGTAATAGGATTCCAAGTATTAGCTTTCTTTCTTCGAGTTGCCTTTAGGAAGATAAACATATCTGTTAATGTTCTTGTAATATTGCTCTTTTGTGTCAACCACAGATTTCATCTATGCCTATGCCTCCTTATACTGTAGCATTGAGTGGTAGTAGCACACAGAAATCCATATATAGATGGCGCCGAGTGTTACTGAAAGTAAGTGGGGAGGCACTTGCTGGTGATCGAACACAAAATATCGACCCAAAGGTTGGACTATTTTGCCTAACATGTTTGAGATTTTTTGCAACTCCTTGATGCTTATAAAACCTGTGCCTTTTCAGATAACTATGTCGATTGCAAGGGAGGTTGCATCTGTTACTCGGCTTGGTATTGAGGTAGGTCTGAAACAACCTTTGGTAGGAAATAATATATTTTTATTTAGAAAGTAATCTTTTTATGTAACCTAGGCATTAATTTTCTATATTGTCTTTTGTTATCAGCCATTTACATTTCCTTTCTTCACTCAAGACAGAGGATCTTAAACCTTGTTTTATATGTAGATTGTATGTATCATAGTAATTGGGTACTTCACCTTTACCATGGAGAATGATATGGCAGTTATATATTATTTCAACCAAATTTCCATTTTGTGTAGTTTAAAAAATTGTTGGGTTATGTATCTGTAGATCAAAAACAGGTTTGTGAAGATACTTGATTAATATTCATAAAACTTTCAGGTTGCAATTGTTGTTGGCGGTGGGAATATCTTTCGCGGGGCGTCTTGGACAGGGAGCAGTGGCCTTGATCGCTCTTCTGCTGATTGCATCGGGTAACTTTTAGTTCTTGCATTGATATATCCTTATGCCTGATTTTTTATGCTTCACAAATTGGCATACCACATCACTTCAGATGCTTCACAAAATTTAAGGTTGCTTAACCTCATCTTCTTTTTACGTCAAAATGTTTATAAATGAATTGTAACCGTAGCAAGAAAACATGGCAAAACATACTGAAAACATGGCAAAACATACTGAATTGTAACCGTAGCAAGAAAACATGGCAAACCATACTGTTTATAAATGAATTGTAACCGTAGCAAGAAAACATAGCAAATCCAGAGTACCTTTTCACCATAACCTCACAACTAAATTCCAAGTTTTACCTATTTATTGTAAGTAACTACTTACAGCCTTCTAATTTTATTACTATAGTCTTTATTAACTTCTGTTTTTAGGTGAACCATCTATATCATATATTTTTGGATTTGCATCTTGCTCTGTGGCATATATGAATACATTCTTTTACCCGGCTTAGCCCAATGCAAGTGATGTTGATACCAATTTACTTGTTCCAGATTTAGGAAAAAGGTAACTGTAGGATCTTTCATAAATTTGGAATAAAGGAGCTTATATAATTTCACTATAGTCAAGTTTTGGCTTTTAATTCTGATATAGTCAAGTTTTTTATTACTTTTTATTACCAAAAGTTTGTGCGGAGATCTTATATTAAAAGTCTCATTTTGTGACCTGTAATTCATCTACTAATGTTTTGGAGACTCAAGATTTTTATGTTTCCCTGTTAAGGATGTTAGCAACGGTCATGAACGCAATTTTCTTGCGAGCTACAATGGAGAGCATCGGCATCCCAACAAGAGTCCAGACAGCTTTTCGCATGTCAGAAGTTGCTGAGCCCTATATACGAAGACGAGCTGTTAGGCATTTAGAGAAAGGAAGAGTTGTAATTTTTGCAGCCGGAACTGGGAATCCCTTCTTCACAACAGATACTGCTGCAGCCCTTCGCAGTGCAGAGAGTGAGTCTTCGTGGACCTTGACGCGTAAATGCTTTAACATGCACATAATGTGGATTATAATTTCTTTATGAAATCCTCGGTGTGCTTGTTATGGTACTAAGTAATACAAGCAAAAGTAGCAGAGTAAAACTAATATTATTTTGCACTTAACTTTATAAGGAGAGGACAGCTTTAGAAAAATAAATATAATGATAAGAATTCTGGTGTAGTTGTTGTGTTCAAAATTTAATCAGTGAAATCAGAAGTCATATTTATCTCTGCAACCCTATCAAAAAGAAAAAAAGGATGGAAACTAAGAGGGGTGTTTAGTTGATAAATTTGGAGAATCGGGAGTTCTGCAATTGCGAGGATTGATATTTTGAAGAATTGTGTAATAGTCAATATAGTTAATTAGCTTGTGCATTAACTGAATGAGGAACTTCTGGCTGTCACCTATTAGCATTAAATATTCAGAATTTTGTTGTCATGATTCTGTGAGTGCACCATATGATCTTGAAATCTTGATGATTTTGGTATTGTTAAGAGTGACTGTTTTATGCTTTTACCATATTATTGGGAAGGGAAAAAAACTAATGGTTGAATTCTCTTTGTATTTAGTTAATGCTGAGGTGGTGCTTAAAGCTACAAACGTTGGAGTATATGACGATGATCCTAGGTTCAATCCTAACACCCATCTTCTTGAAACTCTTTAACTTATCAAGACGTAACTTCAAAGGAACTGTCTGTGATGGATATGACTGCAATCACTTTGTGTCAAGAGAACAACATTCCAGATAATTCTCATTCTTGAAAATATAAAGTGGAAAAGACTTCGCCATGACTACATCATCTCCTGTGTGGTCGAGTTAAATCCATTTCACTCAGTGACAAGTATGCTATTTCATGTGACGCAGTTGTTGTGTTGAATCTCAATAAACCGGGTAACATATCAAAGGCCATAAGAGGTGAGAATGTTGGCACACTGATCGGAGGGACTCAGAGAACATCGGTGACAACGTCTTGAAGAGAACGACAGTTTTTGTCTATTTGAGGATCTTTGGCTTTAGCTTAAACTTTAGAACTCAATATACGTAGATCATTAGTGGCGTTTCTCCAGTTGAATTGAACTTGAGGAGGTTGGAACTTTGAGGGTCTTATCATTTTCATGGATTGCTGTCAATTTAGTTTTACCACTGTAAATAACATGACATTCAAGATTTTGGTTTACATCTTCGTAATGTAATTTAGTTATCGAGATCTCTCTCTCTTCTAGGGGTGCTTTAGTCGATTAACGAAAATAACCGATTAAAATTTTAATACTGAAATTTATTTTGTAATATGAGAAATTTATCACCCGTTAAAAATAAATAACTGAAAATAAGGCCCACTATTCATTGTGGAACTATTTCATTTTTCCTTTCTTCATATATTGATATGGGATGGAAAATGAATGATAAAAAATTAAACACCCACTATTAATAATAGAAGTTATCTCATTTCCCTTTTGTATACGACTGATGTGGGATGGCTGTGAGGGTGAGAAAGTGAAAAGCTGGGAAGGAGGCTTTATAACATCAGTTATTGCTTTGCCTTTCGTTAAACAAGTGATGTGGGATGGCTGGGAGAAGTGAGACTGAATGAGGCTGAAGTTGACGAAAAATTGAAGTGAGGGCGCGAGGGATCAATCCCGCGTCTTTGTAGATGAGGAGCAGCGCTCTAACCAACTAGGTTACAAGTGCATTTTAAACATAAAACTAATATTAATATATCAATCATCATTTATATCAGTTCTTTCGGTTATTCGGTTATAACTGATCGGTTATCGGTTATAACTGATAACCGAATTTTTTCCTAAGCACTAACCGGAATCGAACCGAAACCGAATTTTCGGTTATCGGTTAACCGATAACCGACTAACCGAATAATCACCCCTACTCTCTCCCATTTTTGAATGAGATGGTGCTCAATTTGGCCACTTGTGAAATATTCTAGTCCGAAATTTAATGGGGTTGCCCGGTCAAGTTAAATCCAGCAATCTTTAATGTTTAGGTCATAATTTTCCCTAATGATATCAAGTTCATGAACCATTAGAAGCACTCTTTTTTAGTTGGAGAATTGGGCAGTAGGTATTGAACCCTAGACCTTTTCTATTGATGTAGAAGATCTTCAATGTCTGGATGTAGAAGCAATTTGAAACCATCTCAACTTTCTTTCAAACTATATATCCATTCTCATATTTCAAGATTTCTAAGAGACCAACGTTGAAAATTATGGTGAAAAGTATAAGTTGTTGAATTTTATTTAGTCTTTCTTTTACTAAATAGGTCCATAATTTTATTAACCACAAACAGACTATTATGTAGAAAGACTCATATTCGAATATTCAATAATTTGATAGATTAGTTTTGAGTATAATTTATGTTTAATCCTGTGTTCATACTTGGATGTTGAATTTGACAATTCCTCTTTCTAGTCTTTTACCAAATTCTAAGACATCGGTTTTGCTTGGTATTCCTTGTACAATTTGGAACTATATTTCAATATTATTCTTAAAAAAATGGAACTACTTAACTTTTTAAAGAAGTGTTATAGCACTAATTCTAGTGCTATTAATGCCTATGTTATTCTCCTCAGAAACTCAAATAAATGTTTCAGTTGTTATTCTTTTATCTTTATTTTGATCTATTCGCTTTCATTATAAAAAACGTGTATATACATTTAAATATATTCCTTGTGGTATAATGTGTTAAATCAAATTAATCTGGTTGTTCTAATCAATCAATAAGCATATGATGAATTTCAGATTTTGCGTAGTTGGGGAGTACTAAATTTCATAATTAAGTCCAGAAATAGTAAATTCAAAGGCTATAGTAATTAGTATTACATTGGAGGGGTAACATGTTTTTTAATTGTTAAGAAATTGACGAGCTTCACTCAATTTAGTTGTAGATACATTTTATAAAGGAAAAGTAGTCTAAAATGTGCCAACGTTTGTTTAAGAAGTTGCATTTTTTTATCCAATATTTATCTAAAGTCTCAAAAATATTCAAAAGTTTAATGGGGTTGCATTTTTGTACTTGAAACAGTTCCAATCTTCATTAGCACAATAATCATCTCTTTCTATGCAATTGAAGTTTTTTTTTGGAGACTATTAAAGAAATAGCAAACAAGTGAACAACCTTTTACCTAAGAGCACAATCGTATTACAGAGATTCTAGAATGTATCATCAAAATCAATTTTTAAGCACACTAATCCTTTTTTAATGTGCATTTGACAAATAATATAATGTATATTCTCAGATATTTTCTCAAAGAGAATAATAATTTGGGTCAAATGAGTAGAAAGAGAAGACTAATTCACATCTACAAAAAAAGCGGAATTTACCAACGGATTTTTCCGTTGGTAAATCCCAAAAATCCGTCGATAATCATGATTACCGATAGATTACCGACGGAATGAAAGCGTTGTTAAAATTAATGTCGGTAAAAACAGTACCAACGGATATTTCCGTCGGTAATATTTACCGACAGACTACCAACGGAATCATCCGACGGCGATCTTTGTCGTCGGTAAATCAACGAATGAATTAAAAAAAATTAAAATTACCGACGGAAAATATCCGTCGGTAATACGTGATTACCAACAGAAGAATCCGTCGGTAATTTTAAATTTAAAAAATAAAAATAATACTCAATTTTAATTTACTAATGAAAACTTGATTAAAACTTATTTGTACATTAATGTCAGTTCACATTCTAACAAACTTCTCAACAAGATAAAACA
>JAYDZE010565205.1:0-12337 GCA_034509125.1 Monilaria moniliformis
GAAAAACTAGACATGGATGCTGCTAGGGAAAGAGGTTGGAAGGGAAAATTTACTAAACGTGGCAAAGTCATTCGGCCCGGAGCCATCAGATTAAATGGGAAATGTCCATTAACACCTTTAGAGGTACTATATCATATAAATCTGTATATTCAGAATTTTCACTTTTCAGCTATATAGTATATATCCGTATATTCTGAATTTTCACTTTTAATCCTTCTTTCTTCATGAGTTTGTTAAAGACTCATCACTTTTTTTAGTTCTCTAGAATATGATACTTTTGTTTCAATCATTTAAATAAACCTCTTCTTTTTCTTCCCTCTCCCTCTTTTATGGGGCCTTCTCATCATAAATTTGTTCAAATAACATAGAAGTATAGTAGCAGAGTGTGGTGATTCTATGAGCAAAAGGTTCATCTGTTGTTGAACTTCATGGACTTTGTGCAGAGTACTGTGATTTCATGATCTGTATTGTCACTGATGTGCAGTTGGAAAATTCTGAAGAAAATAGAAACATTAATTTTGATCCATGTCTTTGATGTTCTAAGATCTGCTTTTGGTTTTTCTCTTTTTGGAAACTTGCTTTTGCATTTCTGAGTAAAAAACAAATTAATGGTGTTGCGTAATCTTAAAACAATTTATATTGTTATCTCCTACTGATGTTTTAGTGATCAGGTAGGTTTGATGCTCAGGGGAATGGGCTTTGACAAAAGGACATCAATCTATTTGGCATCTGGAAAGATATATGACTCTGAGAGGTATATGGCCCCATTACTGGAAATGTTTCCATTACTGCAAACAAAAGAGATGCTGGCATCTGCTGAGGAACTAGCTCCATTCCAGGTGTGAATAAAGAACTACTTTTCTATGTAATTACTTTCTTCTGATCTTTTGTGGCATTCCAATTCTTGTTCACATGCTGTTATGTGTTTTGACTCCATAACTTATTTCCAGAATTACTCATCCAGAATGGCTGCTATAGACTACACTGTTTGTCTTCATAGTGAAGTCTTTGTAACAACTCAAGGTGGAAATTTCCCTCAGTTTCTTTTGGGGCACAGAAGATATTTGTATGGTGGTCACTCCAGGACAATTAGGCCTGACAAGCGGAAGTTAGCATTATTATTTGATAATCTAAATAACGGGTAACCAATTTTTCTTCTTAATTTGTTCAATTCTTTGGAACATGTGGATGTGGGGTGTTGGTGCTGCTTGTGCAGTCTCTAGGAAATTTAAAATTATATAGTGTATCAAGTTTTAAACAATGAAATCTTAAGGGACCATGAACGAGTTATGAATTGGTTTACACTTTCCCTGGGATTAGAATTTGTTTTCAAGGAAATTCATTTCACGGATAGATGAAATCGAGTTAAACTTAGCTACACCTGTGAGCTTACTGCTGTTGTTTACTTGTCTGCAGTCTCCATTGATTACTTGAGTTTGTGTTTATGGTTTTTTCTTGCATCCATTTACCTTCTTTCTCCTGTAAAGGTCAAGGGCAACGTGCCAATGGTTTTATCACGGATGAGAAGACTTGCTCTTACCTTTCATTATTTTGTCTACTTAATCGTCTTGATTGATTTATGATGTTTTCTCTCTTAAACATGTCCAAAATAACTTGGATCTTTCTTGGATGGTTTCCCCAGGTGGAGAAGCTTCAAGCGTCAAATGCTAAATATCCGAAGTCATAGTGACTCGAAAGGTATTGAGCTCAAGAGACCGAATGACTCGATATATTCAGTTCCTTGTCCAGATTGCATGTGCAAAGTGAACAAGACTGAGGATTCAAGATCATCGTCATCTGCAACGTAAGGGGTCCTTCCGTTCCCTTTAAGTTGCGCGCACATGTGGTTGCTGCTAACCAGATATCTCGATTCTGATTCTTTGATTTTTTAGCTCCCCCTCGGGGAGAGGGCTCGACTCTACTTATCCAGATTGTGGATAGTGATTTGTAGGAAGAATATGATTGTTAGCAGGGTATTCATCTGCATCTTTTTGTGCACGATGCAAAGAGTAGGTATAACCCTATAATTACTGGAACAGCACGAAAAAATAGCCCTATGTCAAATTCTTCAGCTTAGCTACTGCATCATCTGACTCATTGTGAATCAATCGACTCAAGAAGCTCCGACAAAAGATTGTCTGTGGAAGAAGCTTGGACATGTCTCGCACAATGCCCATGTTTGTACTGTACATTAGTGATTTCAGCTGTACAACACCCTAGAGCACAATCAATTCATTCAAAGTGTTCTAAATTGTAAAATACATTGCATTTCATCCCTCCCCTTCACATATATTCTCCATGTATCAATGCAGGAAAAAAAGAAAAAAAACGAAATAGATGATTGCATGTGTTGTAAGAAAACAAGATCACAAAGTTGTGCAGTGTTCTTGATACTGTTGTGCAGTGTCTGGTTTCAGTTAATGTGTCGCTTTCTTGCTTCAGATTCTGTCGAGATGTTGTGGTCGGATAAACACCCAGTAAAAGACACAAGATATGGTTGGTTCTGTATTGGCTAAGTTACATCAAGTTAGATGAGTTTTCAACTTGAAAATTACTGCCAAAAACAAAGTTACAGATGAAACATGTTTCTTCACTTCCTCACCATCAGTTTTTTGTCGGAAGAAACTCGAAAAACTGATTAGGAACTAATTTAGTTGAAACAAAAACATCATCCATCTCTTCATTAGTTGTATCCAAACCATTGCCACTCACTGGAAAGAGCTCGAGAGTTGGATTTTCATTGATCCCATGTTCGAAATCATCCTTCTTCTTCGAGGGTAACAGTTTGCAGAGGTTGGGTGCAATCAAGGGGTAGCCATTTTCTTGGCTCTGATGAATAATTTTATTGTTGGGAGAAGAAGACAAGTCCAATGCTACCCTGCAGCTGGTTTCTGTACTATTTGCTGTTACATTCTGTTGATGCGATTCCAATTGTACCCACCTCTCTCTTTTACATTCTTCCACCTCTCCCCCGTAGTACTACAAAAAGAAGAAGAAAGAAGTTAGAAGAGGGCGTTTTGATTAAATTCCTCTATTACAAATGGTGCTTCGTTTCCTAGTCTAGCATGTTTAATAATGTACAGGAA
Organism: Monilaria moniliformis; assembly: GCA_034509125.1. Lineage (NCBI taxonomy): Eukaryota > Viridiplantae > Streptophyta > Magnoliopsida > Caryophyllales > Aizoaceae > Monilaria > Monilaria moniliformis. Next base: position 3,087 of record JAYDZE010565205.1, read on the forward strand.
CAAGAGACCTAACAATATCAAGATTAAGAACACGGTATTGCCTTCAATTCATAGTTTAATTTTTACTTTGTTGACTTTTTTATAAGAAACCATGAGTAAATTAAGATGCACTCTGTCCAAGATGTTTGAATCTTTTAATGACAACAGCTCCAACAGAAAGCATATGACAGTGTGCAGCTTTTGGGGCTCATTCTTTCTCCATCATACAAAAGGGTAGCATGATTTTGCATTCAACCTTGTGACCTTCATGCTATGCTACCATGATATGTCTCCTAAGTCAAATATTCTCGAGTTTTGTGCACAGTAATTACTAAATAGTTTTGCAATACAGGAGTCTATATACTACTTGCTACCTTCGAAGCTGTGCTGCAATTTGACATTTTCGCCACTTTCTTAGGATGCTCCATTTCCAAGTATTTCATGCTTAATTCTGCAAGGTCAAATCATGCTTTTATCTTCAGAAAATCTTACTTTTATTAAAATAACATAGAATACGTATAAATCAAAAGAAGTTGACTTATGTCTTAATTAAATTCATATACTTTATTTGTGTAGGGATCTAGTAACGGCCAATCTATTTTTCTGTTTGGAATCTCAATTGTTAAACATTAGCAAGTGTGCCATCAACATCATGAACATTAACACACTAACTGTCTACAACGACGATTAAGTGTTAAAATAACTATTTTTACTAACATGCATGCACTATAGAGATAAGGGCAGCATATCTATACTTCTACAAAAGGAGCATTTGTCTATAAGTTTTGATTTGTATGTTATATCCTTATTATATAATTGATGCATAATCATGTAATATTATAATATATTAAATGAACAATTTATCATATTAAATGACAACACACGTACTACTTCCTATATCAGTACATCCAAATTCTTGCATTTTAATTTAGAAAAAACATGACATTAATTTCCAAAAGAAAAAACTAATGTTACATGCAAACCAAATTAAACAAACACACACATATATATATAAAGTTTTAGAAAGAGAAACCTGATTGTTTTGGATGTGGGATGTGATTGTCTTTGGCAGCCAAGAGCTCAAGCTGTCGACGTTTCTTCTTTCTGTCTCTAGCTTTGTGATTTTGAAACCAATAAAATACATTCTTTCCTTGGATCTTTCCAAATCTTCGAAGCTTTGCAGCAATCTGCTGGATTTGTTCAGCAGATGGCGTTCGTGTTCCACGCCGATACATCTCTTCAAGCGCCTGAACTTGCTCCGGCGTCGGATTCCATCTTGAGCTCACCAGCGGCGCCCCTCCATTCATCATCTCTCTCTTACCCCCATAATCATGACCTACCACAATTAAAAATAAATATGATTGGTGCTCTTTAAAAGCTTATAATATAACTCAAGAATCTCAATCCTTGAAAAAGAGTATGTAGAAGGAAATTACTCCATGATTTGAGTTTAGGGTTGTGAAGGGACCAGAAATGAGTTGGGAATGGGCGAGGCAATAGAGGCCGAAGCACGCGGCTGCTCGACGACATTGATCGATCTTCACCACCTATGGATAGATTTCCAATTTGTTTGCTTTAATTTTTTGTTGGTGGAGAGACGAAATTGTATTGAAAGGGAAGGAGAAAGATGAGAAATTATACATGCAACTTCAGTAGGCGTACACATATATATGCATGAATATGAGTGTGTGTTTTGACAAAGGAAGGTGAAAAGGACAAAAGGCGACGTGACAATGATGAGCTTATTACAACTTAAACCCTTCTTCTTATTTTTCCTTCCTTTTTAAAGAGAAATTTGAAGTTTTTTTGTATTTCCAACCTACATTAACCATACTTTTTTTTTTAATTCCCTAATTCAATGATTTATCTAAAACCATTTCTTAATAAACCACACATGCATATATATTGGAAATAATATCTTGTACAATCTTCAATTTTTTTTCAAACTGATTATGGCTAGAAATTATTATACTTTTTAATTGATTCTAATAATTTTGCGTTCTAAATTTGTTTACCTCCAAATAGTCAAATTAGAATCAGAAATATAGTCAATTAAGTTGATCCAGACTTGCTTCAGATAACTCAGGTTTGGGGGTAATTGATCTCTGTTGTTATATCAGAATTAATTGAATTTATAGTCAAAAAAATTTTGTGGTATGCAAAATCCGATCTTTATAGACAATTAGACATATATACATGCTGTAGACCAGTTCATGTGTCACCCTATTTGCGTGAGACATATTTAACAGTTTATCTGCAAGTTTGATTTTACCTCTCTCTCTCTCTCTCTCTCTCTCTGAGTGTGAGTGTGATTGTGATTGTAAGTGTGAGTGTGAGTGCGATTTTTATTGTGGTGGATTAATGCTCAACTAAACTCCTCAACACCAGAATTTAGTTCTTTGTCTACCCAGGAAGTTGGCCTTTATTGCAGCAGTGTTTTTGGTTAAAGAGTGATCTATAAGCATATAATATTGCCGACCCTTTTTAATATTTAGGCCACACGTACGTGCAATCATATTCTTTATTGCACCCATTTATTACTAGCCATTTTCTTTAACGACTAACCATATCAACTACGAGATCACTATTATTCTTAGCTTCAATGTTGTCTGTTACTCTCTTTAATTATTATCGATTCATCTCCTTAATTTAACCATTTCATTCTTTTAATTGGTCGTTGCTCTTCTTCTATTTAAAAAAAGGGGGGAATATAATATGCTAACTTAAATCAATACTATTGGTTTGAATGATACAATTATATGATAAAATATTAATCAATAGTCAATAAAATAATATTAAATTTGAACGCAATAAATTCAAATTCAATTACAAATTTCTCTTGAGAATTAAATTATCTAACAAACAAATAATCAAAAATATTAAAAATCAAAATCAAATCAACCACAAAACCTATACGCAAGTCACAAGACTCGCAACCGCCAATCAGATGTCAATTTTTAGTTCTACTTTAGAATTTCTTCTTTTTTTATTATAATTCTTTGCCTAACATATATATTCTGTAATTTCGTAACATTTTATTTTCAATGATACATAAAAAAATATCTTTAATTTAATAAATAATATATAAAAACATAATTTAAAATAAATAAGTTATTATCATTTAAACTTTTAGCTTTTTTTTTTATAAAAAAAATCTTTCTTTTTGTTGAATTATTTCGGACAGATATTCGTGGACTTAAAAAAAAATCTATTTTCCCTCTCATTTTATTTCTTTACCTTTTAAGTTATTTCTCTACGAATAGTGAAATTTATTTGTGCTTTCTAATGTTTATAAAATCATGTTGTAATCTTAATTGTGTAATTTAATTTAAGATATAAATGATAAACTATTGAATTAATTTAATAGGTAAATTTTTTATATGTATATATATAGAGAGATATGTTTATTAGGATGAGACCACACCCTTAATGCATAACTAAGACATAATCTAATCAATTGGATGAAAAAATGGATGGTTAAGATTTCTCTAAAACGCGCATCATTATACGTTCATTGTTATATCATTTAGGGGTAAAATAGTCAAATATTAAAATTAGACGAATTTAGTAGTTGGCGTGTTATGCAGAGTAATTACTTCACTAAATCTACCCACTATCATTATTCTGCATAGTTCTCATAATTTTACCAAATAATGAATCCAACTAATATGTTAATTCATAATTTATATAATGTAAATGTCACAAACGATTAAAATTAATAAATACAACTAACATGTTAATTCTAAATCATCATAACTACAATAACCGTATCATTATTATAACATATGCAAAGTATTATCATAATGCTCAGTATATATCATTATATTATCAAAATAAATAGTCATTATCTACAAGGCATCAAAACATACTCGTATAAAATGATTACACAAAATCATTGTACAATGTCTTCACATGCACTATATTATATTCCATCAGTCCACTAAAAATAGTCCGATTTTTCCATTTTGGTCCGTTCACCAAAATTAGTCCTATTCTATTTTTAGAAAATTTCTCATAACACTACACCATACACTTTTTCTCTCTCCAACCATTTTTTCTCCATCTTTCTCTCTTACTTTACCAATTGCGCATTAAAACCCGTTGATGAAAATCAAATTATATAATCTTTTCCTTAAGGTTTGACGTCTATTTATTGAATTCTCACCCACTTTTAAGTACTTTTCATTGTCAGGAAGAAGTTTGGAGAAGAAAAGAGATGAAAAGGACAAAGAAAAATTATGAATTTTGGGAAAACTCGGGGTGCAGAGAGTTTCAGCCGGTCGGGTAAAGTGTGCACCACTATCCATCCGGCCGGGTAGAAGTGAAGAAGTTCCAGCGAGTTCCACCCGGTTGGGTAGAAGAGTGCGCAACTACCCACCCGACCGGGTGAGCACTGAAACTCTCCAGAGACCTCTACCCAGCCGGGTAGAATGGCGTACAACAAGCCACCCAGCCGGGTGGCTTCCACGCGGGCTTCCAGAGACTCCCACCCTGCCAGGTGGGCCGTCACCAAAACCCACCCGGCCGGATAGAATTGACGCGTGAAGACTTTTAAATACCGATTTTCAGAGATAAAAACACATCGGGGAAAATCCAAGAGCAAAAATTGGCAAAATTCAGATAGAAAGAGCAGGAGAAGGAGACCAAAACACCGAGAGAGATGACACCACAAAGATCTGACACCATATGTATCATGGATTTTATTTCTTTTTGTATTATTTTCTTCATGTTAGGCTAGAATTTTCTATTATCCCTAATATGTAGTAGGATGAACAATGTCTTGACTTGACTAAACTATTCCTATGTTTGATTTCATGGATTAATTTATGCTATGATCTTTATTTATTTACTCTATTGGATGTGTACACCTTTAATGGTTTAATCTTGACTTTTTTTTTATGTCTCTTTAACTTGAAAAATAGGAGCACTACATAGTATAAAAACCTGAAAACTGAGTATTGTCTAGAGAAAAGTTTGAAGGTCAATTAATGTATTTAATTGCTAATTTAGGTCTTACTGAGCTTCCATATGAGTCTAGGTTAAAGTAGTGAAATGTGTTAATCCATTGTGTCGAATGTGTTTAAATAATAATCTAGATTTACTGAGCTTCCACAAGAGTCTGGGTTAATATTCAGGAATTTTGAGACGTGTTCAACTTATCTTAATTCTACAATTCTTCTGACATGTTCAATGTCGTTAGAGTGTAAAATAGACACAGTCCTTAATGCATGAAATTGAACTGAGTACCCTGATTTGAGTCAGTCATTTACAAAAATCATCCGAAACCAACTTTTGCCTTTGATTTTCTTTAATCATTTATTTTCAACTTCTTTATTTTTATTCTGTTTTTCAAAATATTTTCATTCAATTTTATTTTCAGTTTAAACAATCAATTCATCTCCCTGTGGGTTCAACCCCTAATTATTATTTTCGACACTGTTCTCTTGCAGTTAGGAGTTATTTTAGGGCAATTTTATAGCTTGTGTGTGAATAATTGGAATAAAAATCTATACTCTAAAATACGCATCATGTTTTTGGCACCGTTGTCGAGAAGAGCAATTAGTTGTTTAATTTTTGTTTACTTTGTTTTTAGTTTTTCTTTTTATTTATTTTGTACTGTGTTGGTGTATTTTCTATTGCGCAGGTGTCACAGGAAGATTATTGAGCACAATTAATGGACCACACTCGATCTAGAGGTCCACCGCAGTTCTGTTCACTCACAAGACACAGAATGGTTCCTCGAGGTCTAGAAATTGAAAGTCCTTTGAGAGATAATCAATTGTACGGTACAAATCAGGAGGAGAATTCGGAATCAAGACAATCTGAGTCTAAAGAGATGTCAGAAAATCATCAAGGCAATGGAGTGCCTATTCCCCCAGTAGAGAGGTTTGGTGATATCTTTAACACTGGAGTCAATCACCATGATGACTTCGCCTACCCAATGGAAAATGTCAACATCCTACCTTACTACATTAGCTTAGTGAATGACAATAGTTTCTTTCGTGGAAGAGAAGAAGAGGGCCCTATCTCTCATTTAAATGTTTTCTATGAGCTCACATGCAACTATAGGCCACAAGGAATCCCTCATGCTAGAATCAAGAGGGCTTTGTTCTCTTTCTCCTTGAGAGACAAAGCTAGAGAATGGTACAACTCACTACCAGGGTACAAAATTGCTACTTTCTAAGAATTAAAGTAGAAATTTCTGATGGAATACAATTCACCTGCCAAGATAGAGAAGCTCATAGATGCCATTACATCATGTCAGCTGTAGAGCGACGAATAATTTGCAGATGCATGGAAACAATTTTCTGAGATGTCGAGGAAGCGTCCAAGTCATGGATTGACTAGAGATAAAGACTTGATCAAATTCTATCAAGGACTGACACACGAGAGCATGACCTTGATCAATGCTACCACTGGTGGAGACTTGGACAACAAGACTTACGATGAAGTTTGAGAGTTGTTTCAAAAGCTAACTGCAAACTAAAGAAACTGGTATAATCCAAGGAGAGCTTCTGTGAAAAGAGCTGACAGGTTTGAAGCTACTACTGATTCAGAAAGAATGAGTACTTTGGAGGCACAACTGGCCAACATAAGTACACAAATGGCTACAATAGCTAAGACGGTGACGTCTCTATAGTTAAAATCCTCAACCATCTACCGCTTTGCTCATGAAATGTGGAGTGTGCCAAGATAGTCACCATTCTAATCAATGCCCTCTTATTCAGCAATGAGTTGAAGGTTTCAACTATGTGGGCAACAATCGACAAAGATTCAACCAAGGGTAGAAGTTCAATAATGAAAATAATTTGAGGCAGCATCAAGGTGGATGGAACCAACAAGGTGCTGGTCAGAGCTCAAATGATCAATGGAGGTTGAATACATCTCCTCCTGGTTTTGACACGAGAAAGCCCACCTTGGAAGACCAGCTGGGACAAATGTTCTCGTTCATGACAAAGAGTCAGAAAGAGAATGAGCAGTTCATAGAGAAAACCACAGAGAAATTTGGCCAGCTTGATGCTTCTATAAGGAATCTGGAGATGCAAATCGAACAGTTGGCTCAAGCTTCGCATACAAGAGCTCTGGGTACTCTACCGAGCGATACTGTACCAAATCCAAAGGATAAGGAGCAATGCAACGCAGTCAAGCTAAGGAGTGGACGAGAGCTAGATCCTCCAAAGCTATTGGATACCCAAGGTAGTTCAGACATCCTACATGTAGGGGCGGACAAAGGGAGTGAGCGGGCCAATGAGTTGGCAAAGGAAAGGTATCTAGAGAAGGCTACCGTTGCACCAAACACAGGATCGTCACATACTAAAGCTCCTCTAAGCCCAGCACGAGATCCCAAAAGCATGTTCAACTTTCTGGACTACATCCCACATCCACCATTCCCAATGAAACGAAAGAAGAAGGTGCAAGAGATGAGTTTTGAATGGATGGTGAATGTCATCAAGAAGGTGAGTGTCAAAGTCCCTCTTGTTGATCTCTTCATGAATTTTCCAAGATTTTCGCAATTTTTCAAAGATTTATTGGCAAAGAAAGGGAAAATTCAAGAATAATGTGTGATTGCCCTTAGTGCAAGTTGTTGTCAGTTGATCCAAAGAAGGATGCCAACAAAGATGAAAGATCCTGGAAGTTGCTTAATTCCTTGCGAAATTGGGAGCAAGAATTTTACAAAGTGTTTGCTCGATCAAGGCTCTGGCATCTCATTGATGGCCTTAAAAACTTCCCGATCAATTGGTTTGGAGCATCGTATGGAGCCTATTGACATTGATCTCCAACTTGCGGATCACTCCAATATTAAACCAACGTGCATTGTTGAGGATGTCCTAGTGAAGGTTTATAAGTTTGTCTTGCCAGTGGACTTCATCATTCTCGACATGGAAGATGACAAGTAAGTCGTTATAGTGTTTGCAAGATCATTTTAGCTACTGGATATGTGATACTAGAGGCAAATGACAACTATGTCACCTTTAGGATTAATGGAGATGAAGTTACTATCAATAAGAAGAAGGCGGTGACGCATCCCATGGACCAAAAATGATAATAGTGGACTAAGTCGAGCCAACGACTATAAACAAAGGCGCTGGTTGGGAGGCAACCCAACCGGTTTTCTTCTTTTAATAAGTTGAGGGTTTTCTTTGCTCAATTATTTCTCCCGATAATTATTGTTGAATTGAGCATTTTCCATTATCTTTTGTTTTATTTTATTTTATGGAGGAGCATAGTAGGAATAAGAGCTTTGTCAAGGTGAGATCTTACTTATCCACCCACCCTGTGTGCTGTTTCTGCCAAGTTTGGGGGGGAACTTTCTTAACCTTCTCTTTTAATTGTTTATTTTCATACATTGGAACAATATTATGCAACAATTTGGGGGTTTGACAATATTACATGCCCGTCGATGTATTCGACAATATCAAGGACATATTAAAGTGTGTTGGTGGAAAAGATGCAATAAGAAGATCCAATTATGGATTATTTTGGCATTTGATAGACGAGGAAAAAGATGCAACCAATGCACTGCATCATTTAATAGCCCGACAACTGAATAACGAGGAGCGGTACCGTGTTATACCCGACGATGAGAGTTGGTTCAAAATTGCTTGGCGGATTTTTCGTTTCACAGCCAATGAGTATGCTCAGATCACTGGGCTGTTTTTTGGAAACTTAGATTTTGATCCATCTGCCACACATGTAATTTCCCCAACAAGTCTATTCTATAAATTATTAAAAGTTGGCGTACAACTGTAAACGACTTGCAAAAATCATTCAAGGCCCATAAGCTTAGTATTGACGCCGATGGCTAATTGAAAGCAACAAACCTGCTGGTGTTTTATATGTTCCTCATATGCGGGATAACGTAGTGATAGAAGATGGGGCATGAGTGTTAGTAAGGACTACAAGAGCTGAGGTTGGTTTCAGTGGGGGTCGTACACTTATCACGTCTTCAATTATTATATCAATATTGTGGCAATGAATCCGAACCAAAAAGACTTCAATTACCACTTCTATGGACCAGTTTAAGCTATGTGCATTTGGTTATACGAAGTTGTTCCAAAGTTAGGACAGATATGTGGAATCAGATCGTCTAGAATTCAATTGCCACAGTGCTTGATGTGTGCCACCACTACAAGAAATATGCTCATACACTACACTGTATAGACTACGGTTTTTTGAATAAACCGTAGTGTTTTGCCAATAGACTACGGGTGCGTGAAAACTGTAGTCTATACTGTAGTGTATGAATATCAAACACTACAGTCCAAAATAAC
>JAYDZE010565216.1:0-12336 GCA_034509125.1 Monilaria moniliformis
GACCGAGCTTCTGCCCTTAGTCCGAACTGTATTGCTGCCGACCTGCCGAAGTGATGTCCGAGCTCCTTGTAAGCCGAGCTGTTGGTCCAAATCCGAACTGCCTTCGAACTGCGTAGTGGGTTAGGCTGGATCATGGGCCTGCTGGGCTGGACTTGTATTGGACCGATATATATATATCCTACCAGTTACACATCAGGCATGAACAAAATGTCGTTTAAGCATAAAAAAGAATGAATTATAATACAAAACTTAATGATTTGAAAAGCTTTGAACGATTTAAATTATAACTTCTAAACGATGTTGTTCATGAGTGATGTCGTGAAAAAAGTTTTATAATATTCCTATTTTGCATAGACTCCTATGATGAATTCTACATTGTGCGGATGTCCTAAAATAGTCAAATATTTTAAAGAAAAGAATCAATTATCATAAAAAAGTTACAATTATTTATATACCTTCTAACTACAAAGTGTCAATTATATCTAAGAAAAGTGACAATGTCAGATATGTTCCATTATGCCAACATCCTTACAAGAGTTAACCTTTTCTTATAAATATATTTTACACATGCCACATGAAAATTTTTACTGTTCACTAGAATTTTCGGTACTGAATAATTCCACACAATCAGAATTTGAAACATAATAAATTTCATTAGATACTATTAATCTGTCAAAGTCAAATGTGCATTCTAGATTTGACATTCGACACAAACTTTAGGTATAAATATGTAATTTTTTAATCATATATTCACCATATAAGAAGATACAGACAATTTTGTTAGTAAATACTCTCTCTACGCCTAGAGTACGACAATTGAGGATTATACCTATTTTAATAAATTGTTAGATAGCTATTTTTTTAGAAAAGATTGTGTCTTATCAAGGGCAAATAATGAATTAAGATGGTTGAGCATGAACATGTTCTTTTATAAACAAAGAGTATTGTGCTAGTAAATTGAGTGATGTGGATTTTTATCCTAATACAGAATATGGTGGACAAAAATAAATTATTTATTTATGAATTGGGCAGCATATCTCCCTTGAAACAGTTGGTGGGGTGAGTTTCATTGAAGTCCGATTTTATAAGGTATCAAAAGATTAAGTTTGCAACGGTGGGGATATAAAGGCTACTGTTAGAAATTGCAATTATATATTATTGAATAATTTGAATGAGAATAATTTATATATATGTGAATATAGGCACTCTCTAAGTTGACTTTTCAGGATGTACCTAAACTCTATCAAATGTTTTCATAAAGTCTACTAATTCGTTTGTATTTACATATATGATATTCTTAATTTACAGATTAAATGAACCAGCATTCTTTTGTAGATGCAGTATCAAGATTGACCTCAACCCTATCTCAAAATCACTATTTTTTGTTATATATATATATAATTAAAATCTGTGGATATCAAGATAGGATAATGGCAAAAATACATATCCCTTTTTATACCTGGTATTGTGTTCCTTATCTCAAATATGTTCTTTTCAATTTGCTACTTTTTTTTGTTTGATTAGTGTAGATAAACAGTCATAGGATCATAAACTCTATCATCTTATCCTTCTATAAATTTGAGGTAAGTTTTGCATGTGCCGTTAGGTATCTTTGTCACATCTTGAGTAGACTCTACAATTTTTATTGCATGTATGCTTTCCTTTTTTTTCTTTTTTTATTATTATCATGTCTGTTTGCAGTGCATTGCATTGCATTGCATTATTGATAGATATGGGAGTATATCTTATTATCGTAAAAGATGCGTGAAGAAATTTGTTCTCGATTACATTTTCAGAAAATTCGTATCTTGATGCAATTGCCTATAGTTAAGCAAATTTACATATTAAATTAAATGTCACGGACATTTATTTTTCTAAATGCTACCTGCTTCATTGTTCTCGGCGATAAGGCGTTAATTATTAGGGGGAATTAGTTAAAAACACGCAATAACCATGGAATTAGTTAAAAAAGATTATTAAATCTAAAGATTAGGGTTGTTTTTGTCGTCAACGAATTTCCAACTGAAACAGTTAATGATGTGAAACTAATGGGACCTTCCTACAAGAGTCCAGGTCAGAATGATGGTGTTCCACGAGGGACCATCAACTTTGAAAAAGTATTAAATTCTTGAAAATTAGCAACACCTATATAACCTTTTAACTAATGGGGGAAGGTCCATAAAGATGTTTGGCATGCAAAAATTGATTTTGATCCTTTCCCAATATTTCATTGAGGTCCTAAAATAAACCAAACATATCTCCTCCAGTTCAATATATATTTATAATCGTACTAGGGTGAAATCTCTCTTATTTTAAAATTAAGATTGATTATCATTTATTGGAACTGATAATCTAAGACTGAGATTTAAGAAAAACACAAATAAATATAATTTGTTCAACAATTCATTATAAGGGTATTTTTGGACACTAAAAAATTAAATAATATTTGCGAAGATATTTATCTACATCTACGTGACATGATTTTGTGATCAACATACATACTTTATGTAAATCGATATATATACTTACACTAATCAGTACATAGGTTTTCGAAAACCAGTATAAGGACATGTTTCTTTAAAATGCGATAATTATGGAATCATACGGATTTTATGCCATGGAATTTGAAGATCAACTATTTTCTCTATCCTAAAATACATCAAAATATTAAATTTCACATAACTCTTTCTATTTAAATTAGTTTTTCACAAAACATATATCAAATTAAAGGTAATTTTATGTGGATTTTAACGAAATCCTAATTGCATATGTTTACATATCGAAAAATATGGAAACAATAACAATCAGCATATCTAATACGTTATACTGTTTCTTAGATAACACTATATCGCTTCTTGAATAACAATATACTGTTTATTGGATAACAAATAACAATTAGCATATATAATACATTATAATGCTTATTTAATATTATAATGTTTCTTGGATAATACTATATTGCTTCTTGGTTAACACCATACTGCTTTTTTGGATAACAAATAACAATCAACATATATAATACGCTATACTGTTTCTTGGATAACACTATATTGCTTCTTGATTAACACTATATTGCTTCTTGGATAACAATACACTGCTTCTTAGATAAGACTGTATTGCTTATTAGATAACAAATAACAATCAACATATATAATACGCTATACTGCTTCTTAGATAACATTATGCTGCTTATTGATTAATACTATAATGCTTCTTGGATAACAATAACAATCAGCATATATAATTTCAAAAAATACGAAAATATTCTTTGTTGTTTGTTTGTTATATATGCTTGGTTAACGCTATACTGCTTCTTAAATAACATTATGCTGATTTTTGGTTAATTCTATACTGATTTTGCCACTATGTTGTATTATATATGTTGATTATTATTGTTATTTAAGAAGCAATATAGTGTTATTCAATAAGGAGTATAGTGTTAACCAAGAATCAGTGTAGGTGTTATCCAAGAAGCATATAACATATTATATATGTTAATTGGTATTGTTGTCCAAGAAGTAGTATAATGTTACAAGAAGCAGTATAATGTTATCCACAAAGCAGTATAGTGTTATCCAAAAAATAGTATAGCATATTATATACTCAGATTGTTATTATTTTCGTATTTTTTGAGATTTATTGTTATTGTTACCGTATTTTTTGAAATTTTTTCCGTGTACTAAAATGCTCTTGTCTATTATAAATTAAAAAAAAAGTTGCCACGTGACTTTATTTTATCCGTTAGCCAATTAAATCCTACAGTCTACGATCGGTCTCGTTTCGGATATAAGATTTAGTTTGAATTTGATCACGCATATATATTTATAATAAATTAAAGGAATCGGAGTATATAATAGAAATTTTCTCTTTCGTAGAATCTGTCAATCATGTTTCTTTTACTTTATATATACAATATTGCATCTCGTAGTTTGCAGGTATTGCGAAATGAGCTAGATTGCCGCTTTCGCTCGTTATGAAATGAAAATAATGCCTTACGAGTTACAACCACATTCGAACTTAAATGAATTATGTAAATATTTAGTTACAAGAATGTGCTAGCACTTGTTGTACTGGAATTATTTCTAAATATCGTTTGTAATAATTTTGTTAGCCAGGTCTCAACCCTGTGTGCGTATGGGTGTGTGTTTTCGTTTGCCAATCAATGATGATTTGATCGGCCAACTAATAATCAGACCAATATAGTCAAATTGTCAGTCCAATTTTGTTTTATTAGAACTTGATCGTTGTATATACTTCACTGCAATATATCTGAAGCTTGAGGACTACGAATAACATTACTTTTTGGGAAAGAATAAGAATAATGTTACTTACACATGCATGCATTAAATCGGACTGGTAAAATTAAGTGGAAGGGGATAAGAAGCAGGCGTGATAGGACAAGCATGCAGCAGGCAGACAAATCGTCAAATTCATCGTCAGTGTTGAAAGGTTCTCTCTTGTATTGGCAATTCACCATTCATTTCACTCCTAAGTATTTGTGATCATCCAAACACCGGTCCCCTACCAATTACCCAACAATTATCGAAGCAATGTGCCCTTCAATTAATTTACCTCTACTTTCTTCTTTCTGCCTACATTGACTTTCTTTAGCTCACACTACTAGGTATATATGGCCATAAATAAATTAATAAAGTGTGTATTTCAGATTTTTAGGGCTATCATTTTTATAAATTAAAGTTTGCACATTTTAGAATAGTATTTTATAAATTGATTTTATTTTCAAACATAGACTGCATTATTAGGATAGTCAGTCTTGGTTTGGTATCTATCATCATGGAATACTGGAAAATTTGGGAAATATTTGTTTTCCTATTATATTACTCATTCAAATCACAATTACATTCAATACTTCTAAAATTATCTCTGAGCTATACATGGAAGGTAAATTTATTCTAATTATTACATGGATCTTGAATATATTTTTGCTATTTGATTATGAGCTGATTTCAGAAAAGATAAGAGCCTTGATCTTGTCTTGATCTTTATTTCAATTCTAACACTCATCTTCAAGTTGAGTGATGAAATTATTGATACTCAACTTGTCAAGTACTTTTAAAAGATTTTTGAAATTTACTGCTTTTGTCAAGATATCAATTAGTTGATCTTCAGATCGAATAAATGTTAATTCCACTATTCCAACTTCTATTTTTCTTTGATGAAATGTATGTTCATCTCAACATGTTTGGTTCGGCCATATTGAATCGGCTTCTCAAATATACTGACTGTAGCTTTATTATCACAAAATATCTTACACGTTCTTGATGGAGGAAAATCAATTTATATCAATAGATGTTGTAGCCAAAGCACCTTAGTTAAGCCACGAGCCGCCCCTCTGAATTCCTCCCTTGCACTTGAGATAGCAATCACCTTCTGTTTTCTACTCGTCCAACTAACTAAGTTTCCTCCTGCAAGAGTGAAGGAACTGGATGTAGACCTCCGGTCAATTGGGTACTAGCTCAATCTAAATTTGTATATCATTATATTTCTAAATGTTCATTCTTCTTGAACAATACTTATTGTCTAAATGTGCCCTTCAAGTATCTTATGATTACGAGTGTAGCTTCTAGATGGTCTGTTTGATGCATGAACTGACTTACGATTCCAACTGCATATGCCATATGACATTTAGTGTGAGAAAGATAAATTAGTTTCCCTACCAGACATTGATAACTCCCTCGATCCGCCAATTTTGCACCTTCGACAATTTGAAGCATGTGATTTACCACGATCAGTATGTCAGCTGGTTTGTAGTACATCATTCATGTTTCTGCTAAAAGATCCAGAGTATATTTTTTTTACAGATGAATACTTCTTTGCCTAATTTGAGTACTTCAATACCATGGAAATACTTCAATGTCCATATGTCTTTCATCTCGAACTCAGTAAACAAGTTCATTCTTATCCTCTTTATTTCATCTCTGTCATTCTCTACGATTAACAATGGATAGAGGTGCAAATTCGGGTATTATCGGGTACTCGAACCGAGAAATTGGGTACCCGAATCCGAACTCAAAGCCTGAATTGTACCCGATACCCGATCCGAGGAGATTCGCGGGTACCCATACCCGAGAAATCGGGTACCCGATTATCCGATTGTTATTTTTATTAATATTATGTCTGAAATTTGTAAATTGTGATTTGTGAATTGAAAATAAAATAAAGAATATGAATATGAATATATGATGTATAATATTTAACTTTACTTTGTAGTTTTTCTTAATAATTCATGCATACATCCATTTTTCATGTAACTTTTGGATATAATGGCTATATGGTGTTGCGCATTTAATGATTGACAATTTATGAATTTTAATTTTATTGTTATTTGAAAATAATATCTATATAATTTATGTAACTATATTTAAAAAAAAATCCCCTTAGTTTATTTAAATTTCAACCCGTTTTTATAACCAAAAGCCAACATCCAAATTCCCTACCTAACTTCAATTTTCAATTGAGTCAAATTAGAAAATAAAAGAAATTTACTAAATTCGCCCGACCGGGTATTTGACCGGGTATCGGGTATACCCGCTACCCGAATGGGTATCCCGATACCCAAATTTGCAAGACTCTTTTTACTCGAAATATTACCCGAACCCGAATTCACGGGTATCGGACACCTGATACCCGACGGGTATCGGGTTTTTCCATCTACCCGAACCCAAATTTGCACCCCTAACATTGGACTAAGGTGGGGTCAGATAGGAACAACTGACCCCACCATCGATCGGCGTACGAGTACCGAATATTTGTACTAAATTCGACCGTTCGAGTTTTCGTCGACCCCATGTTTGAGTTGTCTTCGATCCCGCGTTCGAGCTGTCGTCGAAGAGAATTGCTCTGCAGTAGGGTTGGGCCGAGAAAACTATAAAGAACTTGAATTGAAATTGCAAAAATCTGACCCCACAATAAACAATTCTTGGATCCATCATTGCCTATAATAATCATATTATCAACATAAATTATTAAACAAGTCACGAGATGACCTCGCCTCTTTAGAAACAAGATATGCTACCATGGCAACTGTGAATCTTCTGAACCATGCTATTGGTGATAGTTTTAGCACTTACAAGTCTTCTTCAACCGTCATATTTCTCCATTTCAAAAATCACTCGAAAATCCAGGTGGTGCCTCCATGTAAACCTCTCTTTTTTTCAATACGCCATGTGAGAAAGCATTTGCGACATCAAATTGATAAATAGGTCATTCTTTATTGGTTGCTACTAAGAGAAATACTCTAATTGTATTCATTTCTGTTACGAGGTGAAAAGGTTTTTTAGTATTCTAAACCATAATTTTGAGTATAGCTTTTTACCACCAGTTGTGCTTTTTACCATTTAAGGGTAAATTGGTGAGTTTGGTAAGGGTTTGAAGATTAAGAATTTTGGTGGGAAGTCGGTTAAGGAGATAAACAATAGTGGCTAGGGCTTTGGGCAATAAGTATTTTCGAACTCGTGGCTCGATGAGGAAGGCTTGGGTTATTTCAAGAACGATGCGATTTTTTCTTTTAGCTATACTGTTCCGGGGTGTGTGCAATTGGTCTGGTGTATTAACGTTTTCTTCTTGAAAGAATTGTTTCATGGATGCATTAACAGTGTAGTTTTTAGCTATCCAATTCCCGTAATACAGTCTATGACACTCAGTGCCATGTCAAATAATCTTCTCAATCCTGACACTCTAGGTTGCCCACCACGACTGCGGCTTTGAACCTTCATCCTGCAGCTTCGGCTATTTATGGTTGTCCTCCCACCATTCCGTGTATTCAACCAATCGGAAACATATTTCTCTTGTGTGTTTATGCATCCCACAATGAGTACAAAATAGCTACAATTTGTCGAGGGTTTTTCTTCTTTGCGATGATGATCCTCCTGAGTCAGATCGTTGACCCTTTATATGTTATCCGTTTAGATCTGGCCGAGCTCTATAGTTTCTAGCCACCAAACCGACCCCTATACTCGATGATGATGAGTTAGTGCATTTGGTGTTTGTTGTCGACATCATGATGTGAAGCCTAGGAACTTCTTGTGTACCTTTGAGTATGACGATTCGACTGAGGGAATTGGACTCTCCTTCAGTATACCTGTCTGAATGCTATCAAATTTCTCATCTGAACCGTACAAAACTTGGTAAATTCGATGTTTTTCGATGAGTTTATTATTCTTTTTATGCCTTCTTCGCAACATCCCAAAGGATTTGGTTGGCTTTTGTCAATCGTATACCTGGAAAGGGCTGGCTCTACTCCCGTATGTCACATCCAGGCTATTCCACAAAGCTTGTGATGTTTGATGCTGTGCAAAATTGATAACCAATTTTTGCTCCATGTTCTGTATCAACCATGAAAAATCAGTTAGATTTGTTTCTTCCTATTTAAAATAAGTCGGATTAGTGTCTATTGATGTGGAAGCACGACTGTGATGTGACGATATTTGCCTCTATTACCGATTGCGACTCTCATGAGTTGTGCCTACAATGGATAGTTATCTCCATCGAGTTTGAATCTCACCGTTACGTTGTCTGAATTGCACATAATGTTCACAATTTACAGGTTAATTCGCCAGGATTGCATTGGTTTCTGGTTGTTTCTAAGGTTGTTGAATCTTCTGACATATTGTTTGGTTTTGGATTTTTTTGAGGGGAGGACAGTTGCTAGTTGATTTGTTGGCTAATTGTGTTGAAAAGTGCATTGGAACAATGTTGACAATTCAATTTTAAGTTGCCAGAATTGCAATCCTACTCTGATATCATCTAGGTTTGGTATGTATCATCATGGAAGACTGGAAAATTTGGGAATATTTGTTTTCTGTGTTGTATTGCTCATTCAAATCACAATTACACTCGATACTTATAAAGCTATCTCTAAGCTATATATGGAAGGTAAATCAATTCTAACTATTACATTGATCTTGGATATATTTTTGTTATTTGATCATGAGCTAATTCCAGAAAACATGGAGCCTTGATTTTGCCTTGATCTTCGTCTCAATTCAGACAGCCACGTTGGCATTTGAAATAATGCACGAAATTAATACTTAAATATGAATAATGACATTAAATTTGTTCCGCTTAATTCTGACCTAGATTTTCGGTTGCCAACGCTGCTATCTGAAAAAATGAGTTTGAATTTAGGGTATAATCATGTAAACACTAAAAGCATTATTTCTTAAAAGTGGGTCAAATTTGGTTCACAAGCCTTAAATTTTAAAGCGAGGATATATATGGCTAGGCTTCATGCAAGAAAATATCTAGGAAAATTATGATATGACATGAAGTCTCACACACAACACAGAGTGAAATTGATGGACATGATTAGATGCTGCAAAGTAGGGTTTTGTTGATGGATGGATACAGTAGTGGGGTTGGGATAGTTTATTAAAGTGGTGAACACTAATCTTTATACATTCACTTTCACATTCAATACCGGTGGTTGTGCCCAATTCAGGTACGTAGTTGGGATCTTTTAATTTTTGACGCCATCATTTTATGTGGAATCGCACCATATTCTGCATGTAATTGGTTCATAAAAAGAAACAAACATTGTATTCTTGAAATCAACATGATCAATATATAATTCATTTGAAAATCATATGCTATGGACCTGTGCTCTTCTAACACGACTTTTATAGATAAATACTCTATCAAGATTCCAATTTAATCAACAACTTTAGACCATAAAAATCAGTTTCGTCTACCAACTTCTAGTCTATTTCCTTTCTTGATTTTATCCTTTGTCTTCCTTCACCATATAGTAAGGTATTATCCAATATTATAAACATAAAAATATATATTTTCGTAAAAAGTTGCTTGAATGCTACTGTGGCCAATTGTGTTAAACGTTTTGACAACAAATTCAAGGCACGCGACACAGAAACACTATATATGTAAACCCTAGTTAAAATAATATTAAATCACTTTAACTTAAATTTAATAATAAAAACCAAAGTGGCTGATTGCTTTTTTATTTTCTAAAATTATAGAAATAGAGAAAATTATTATCACCTCATAGTCTTTGAATTGAGCTAACTACTACTTAATTTAATCTTCACTGGCTTTTCAAGAGATTATGGAGTTTCCTATTAATGCCATTAAAACATTTTGTAATGGGCTATTTTGAATATATTATTTTTAAATCAAATATAGTTTGAAAACCTTATTGATATTCGGCCTGAGAAATTCGTGCCTCGGCCCATGGGCCATGTGCTTCTTACAATTGCCACACCTTTGGGTTTCATCTTCAACAGGTTTATTTGGTTTTAAGTCCTATATATATTTCTTCTCAAACAAAAAAGGTCCTATAATTTGATTAAAATATTACAAGTCTATGATCAAAGTTCATAGAAATAAACTCATTGAAATTATTTAGATAATTACATTCATGCAATAACATATTATAAACCTTGGAACCCTTAATTTAAACTTTCCCCATTCTTGAATCATTATTGGGGATTATCAGTTCGTTGGCATTTTGCAACATTCTTCCCCAATTCTAGCACAATTGAAACTATTCTGTGTGAAAAATAGGGTTAATGATTGTTTATATCCCAACCTTTATTGATTTTATCAATTATATCCAAAGTTTTGAAATTTATCAAATTTAGCATAAGCTTTAGCATTGTATCCCAATCTTGTGAACTTATCAATTGTATCCTCATTACTCAAACTTGTATCAATTTTATCATTTATTTTTATATAATTATTTGTATGATAATAAAAATTAAAGTGAAATAGTAATTTCTTCGTAAATAACTTATTTTTTGGAGCAAAATAATAGGTCATTCTCCGGCGCATTATGGCACGAATCAACCGTTTGAGTGAAATTTTGATGATTAAATTTATTCAAGTTTGAAAGATGGTGATAAAATTGATACGTTAGAAAGATTGTGATAGAATTGAGATAGTTGATAAAAGTTGGGATTAAATTGATAAATTTTAAAACATGAGTTAAAATTGATAAAATCACTAAAAATCGAGATAGACTCAATCATTAGCCTGAAAAATATAGTAAAAGGTTCAATTTCACTGTCCCCTTCTCCTGCTAAAAAGTAGTAAAACATAAGAAATTCCTAGCACAACTTGAGAATTATCTTATGGTATTCACGATGAGGGATGACAACGGATCGCTGATCTATTAAACAATTTTAAATCTAAACTAAACATGTTGAGAATTCATTTACAAATACTCGTGTAATATTTGATTAAAAAATAATTTTACTATCTGTACTAGTTAATATAAAATATATTGATAGATTATTAAAAAAAATATATGAAAATTATTATTACTCATAATCATATACAAAATATCATAATTATAATGGTTTTGGATATGTGAGAATGGTAAACCTATAAGCTGCGGATGGAATAGCTATTCCCAATCCATCGGGAATAAGAATTCCATGAGAAATAGTGATTTCTCACATAAGAACCTTATCAATTATAGGAATGGATACATAAATAACAATTTCATTCATTTTCATTCTATAGCAATTACCTCGAGGAGAATAAGAGTTGAGCTTTATATTATAGTTAACTTACACATATGAGAGCATCATTAATCCAGCCGCATTTTGGGCCAAAAATGGAGCGGCCGCGACGCGGCTGGGTTACGGGGTGGGCGGGCCTCGCCGCAGCCGCGATTCCAGCCGTTGGTACGGCTGAATGCCAGACTGCGGCGGCCGCAACGCGGCGGCGTTGCAGCCCCATTCCGCCGCTTTTCAATTTTTTTTTAATTTTTTTTTGTATATTTAATGTTTAACTTAATGCATATTCACTTCATTTACATTTCACATAAGTAGCCCAGTGGTAAAACATTTTCCCCTATTTGTTGGGGACGTGGGTTTGAAACTCACTCCCTACAATTCCAATTTTTTTTATTTTAATTATTGTACATTAAGTTGTTATATAAATGCATATTCATGTTAACTACAATTGAGATGTGTAGCCTAGTGGTATAACTTGTTTTGCCTTTTGTTGGGGATGTGGGTTCGAACTTCGAACCCCACTCCCTACAATTTTTGTTTTTATTTATTTATTTCCAATATGCTTTATTTCTTTTTTATTTATTTATTTAATTTTAGAAATTTAAATTATGTTATTTTCGATATTTAATTAATACAATTTTGGAAATTTAATTCATGTCATTTAATTAATGAAATTTTGGTATTTAATTAATATAATTTTTGTTATTTAATTTTTGTAATTTTAGGAATTTTAATTAAGTAATTTTTGTATTTTTATAAAGTAATTTTGTTATTTACAAATTTTACACTTTAAATAAATATATGAAATTAAAGAATAGTAAAAAATGATGAAATGAAAAAA
>JAYDZE010565227.1:0-12336 GCA_034509125.1 Monilaria moniliformis
CGGACTCTCCCGAGACACGATTCAATGTAATAGCAATCCTAGCACCCCCTAGTCACTAATCACCACTGCCCAAAACACCAGGATTATTGGGTTGTGAAAAACTGGCACCTTTCAATGAATCAAAGCAGTGGGTAACTAGTGACGTATGCTCAATGCTAAATACAAAGATTAAGAGATAAACATCACCGAGACTTCGTCTTTCAGTACTCAGCAAGAAAGACTTATCTCATGCGAATCTATTCAGTGTTATACCACACCAGTGTCTTATGTTCGCCAAAGGCTAGCAAACATTTGGTCTGACATTACAGCCTTTCACGAGAGGTGGTCTAGGTCTATCTAGGCTGTGAAATTGATTTTCTTTTGCAAGAAAGCGGGCTGATGTAACCTTAAGTGACCATGGCCACTACTCAGCCTATAATGCAAAAGACCTATACTTGCTTGCTAGATTATAATCACATATTATATTTGTTTAGAATATAATCACTAGATTGTAAAGGGAAAACCATGTAACAATAATATCTCTTCACAAGTGGCAGAGAATGATAGTTCTTAGACTTATTAATATATAAGCAGCTCTTAAAGCATGTTTTCTAATATATAACCTAATAATGAAAACACGCCTGTGTTTCTTTCTTCCTATTTATTTTTATTCTTCTTTCCAACCTATAAGATTTGATAGAATGTAGACCACCCTATCTTCAAATCCTAAATTTGGGTAATAAGCTAGAAGATTCGAGGTAGAATATTTAACCCACGCGAGTCGATCGAAACTACTGGGATGGCCGGAGGCGGTCTAAGGCAGCCAAAAACCACATTGCGGTGGGCCAGGATTCAAGAAAACCCTAGCCGCGACACGATGGCTTGTTGGCGCTAATTCCGGCGATATGGCGAGATTCACCGACGACCTCTGACGTTATTCGATGTGGCACAAAAGCACAAGTCAATCTTAACCCTTCGTATAAAAGTAGAAAGCACAAAAGCATTATCTTTAAGCTTTTGATCTCAACCATTCATCACAAAAGCACAAATTAATCTTAGTCGTTCTTCTAAAAGTACAAAAACCATTTTGTGTCTAAAAATGCCAGAGCTCACAACTTGACAACTTCTTCATCTTCATCTTCATCTCCATCTTCAACTTTCCCTCACAAAATATTTACTTGTAAATAAATCTATAAAAAATAAGAAGACATCATTTTATTTATATGCAAATTTCACAAGACCCAATTATCGGGACGTATCAATCAACAAATCGATTCTGGACTTGTGTACAAGATGCATTAAACGAATCAAGAGACCCGGCATGGGTAGAACGTACGTAAATATCTCTGCATGCTCGTATTGAAAGCATAGAGAAAGCAACAAAAAATTTCACGAAGTGGTGCTTCAAATAAAGACATAGTGAGTATTAATCATATTTTTTATGCAAATTTTACTCTTTTTACATATGATTAATTTGTTAGAACTACTTGTGGATGAAAAAAGGCGAAGAGACACTCGTGAAAGATCCAAATTACGAATCAGGTTGGAAATAAGATAAACTTAGAACATGATCAAAAATTTTGAAAAGTTCCAAGGTTGTGCAAGGAGCTCTAGACAATCATCACATGGATTTCAGTCTTCCGATTCAGAAACTCCGACTCATACTTTGCAAGCCTCAACAGGTTTGCCTTCTGATAGGATACGGCCCAATATCTAAACCCAAGCTATAGGCCCAACATAAGTGGGCCTCGGAGTAAAAATCGGCCCACAAGAATTTCGGCTCAGATACAAGCAGTTCGGCAGTTCGGCCCAGATACAAACAGATCGGCCCCAAGGAAAGCTTCTAGAAGGTAGAACCTCAGCTATAACTGCCCACTGCCTCCACTACTTCCTCAACCGCTGCCCACGATCTCTATAACCGTCAAACAGCAATAAAGGCTCTTTAACTCTGGCTAAGCTCATGTAAACTCTATCTATAAATAGAGATTAGATTAGATGTAGAGGGGATTAGACACTCTGAGAATTGTAACGCATATTAAAGTTGCAAATATATTCTTACGCTTTGAGCCGTGGACGTAGATCTTATTAAGGATCGAACCACGTTAAATCCTCGTGTTCATACTCTAAATTTCTGTTTGTGTTTAAGTTAATCTATCCTGCGAAAATAAGATCGATCAGCAATATAGATATCGAGGTTTGTAATATTTTATATTAATTTCCTTTTTCAATTTCTAATAAATACTTGACGCCTTGAAGGTGCACTTTGTTAATTTGAATAGATGATATTTTGGTCCTCTTAAAATATAGTCTAATCTGATGATGATGATGATGAATGATAAGGAATGGGTCCAAACTCCTCAAACGTCAGTTGTTGGAAGAGAGGGACGAAGAAGGAGAGAGATTCATTGAGGGACATGAGCTGGAGATTTTGTGTGTAAATTAGATCCGAGTTGAAGAAAATAAACGAGAGAGAAAGCACAAATTGGAAAAGCCCCAATTGAAAAAATTAGAAAGATTTTGTAATTATAATTTACAAAATTTTGAAAGTGAGATCAAAATTGTAAATTGAAGATGGGGTAAGATCCATAAACTATGTTGTTCTCGTACAAGACAGCCACGTCCCACCCAAGTCCCAACCGGTTCAATGGAACCCCAAATATAAATTGATTGAATTCCGAGTGTTAAATAGCGTGGATGGACAGCATAAGTAGCTTTTGCACACATCATACATAAAGGACTGACCATGCCTAAAGCAATCAATTCTGAGTCCTAATTTTCCACACCCTTTTTCCTCCGTCAAAAACATAACAAAAAAAATCTATTAAAATCTGTTTTGTTGAGTAGAACAAAGTCGGCCTCTAGGTGATAGTTGGGTACACCAAAATATATCTCCCCTGTTTTTTTTGGTATTCACACATAATATTTGTCGTATACCAATGCAAACATTCACTTGCCTTTCAGCTTCTCCGAATAAATACTTTGTCACAAGTATTTATTTCTATCTTTCATCCTTCTTTCTTTTTTGTATTCCCACAAATTCCATCAGCAATAATATTTAGTTCCAAATATCATTTTAACTCGAATATACTTTTTAATTGGATTTACCTCTCCTTGTGACATCAACTCCGTAATTTCTAAATTTTTGACTAATATATACTTCCTTCTTTCCATTCCAAGTATCTCATTTTTTTTAATTGTCCCATTTGAAATGTCTCATTATATTTTATACTTTTAGTAAATAATAAAGGCTTCCAATTATGTAATTAGTTGTGTAATTACCTTTCTTCTTTTTATCTCTCTCTCTAAAAAGACATATGAGTGAATATACTTTATATCTTAATCATTTTTTTCATGATACTCATAGTTAATACAAATGAGACACTTCAAGTGGACGCAGAAAATATTTAATTAAAATGAGAACTTTCTTATTATAAGAACTGTAGTAATTTATATGTTTAGTGCATTAAATTTTACACGCAAAATTAATTTATAGCGCATCGTATACAATTTAGTGCATTGAATATAGAAGAAATTGTAATTCTCACAATAACAAGTTTATCATGTGAACCAATTCATATATAAACCTTTAATTAGTGATCTAATTAATGTTTATTAATTCAAATTAATGTTTACTGATGTTCAATTAGAATTTATATATCTCTAAAAAAATTATTATCGCAATTCAAATTTAAATAGGACAGATGCACATGAGTGTATACTAATATTAGTTAAGGCAACATCTTTTAAGAACAACAACATACTTAATGCAGAAACGGTTACATATAATATTTAGGGTCAATAGTAGTTTATGACCTTAACTTCATTTTTTTTAAATAATCTGTACTTTTAAAAAAATATATAAATTATGTCCACCACCCGAAATTATGGCGTCTGATATTTGAATAGACGCACCGAGAGGTGACTATAATTTTTCATATTTGTTTATTCATTGTTTCCACCTCATTTTATCGCTGAGCCTAGTCAGATACCTTATAATTTGAATAAATTAGAAGTTACAAATTTGTTTTTAAATGATTTAGTTGTTAGTAATTTTGATTTTTAACAATATTATTTTTTAGCCAAAAAATACACAAATTTTCATATTTTGAAATTTAGCCCGATTTTATATTTCCATGACAATTAATCCTACTCGGGTGCTGAATTATGTCATTATTATATTATTTTATAAGATCATTATCATATTATTTTATAAGCCATCCAAAAAAAAATGAAAGCAATTTGAACGAATGAAAATTCAATCCCCAAATTACAATTCAATAGTGCGTCGTTTTTAATTTAATTGTCATGTAGATGCCAACTGATCATATACGAAAAGTCATGTCATTAAATTCTGACATTGTAGGATTAATTTTGGATGGAATATAATTTTAGACCAAATTTTAAAGAATTAAAAATTTGTTTATTTTTTGGTCAAAAATAAATTTGGTTATAAACTAAAATTGGTGTAAACGTTATGTGTTTACACATAATTAAAACTTTTTAAATTACTATAGTATCCTCTATAAGATTTAAAAAAAAAAAATTGGAAGAGAACTATCACCCATACAAGTACAATACAACTAAATAAATCGACGGATGATTAATTTATAGTCAACATGGAAAAAAGTATTATTTGGTCCAGTTCAATATATATTCATATAATGAATGAAATTAAAATTTGAAATCGATTAAATTGGCGATCATTAAATATTTGATAGGACATATCACCTT
Source organism: Monilaria moniliformis (assembly GCA_034509125.1). Lineage (NCBI taxonomy): Eukaryota > Viridiplantae > Streptophyta > Magnoliopsida > Caryophyllales > Aizoaceae > Monilaria > Monilaria moniliformis. Next base: position 4,711 of record JAYDZE010565227.1, read on the forward strand.
CTGTGGTAGGGCCGGGATTGATTATTAACAACGAGGCCTACCTTAATATTATCAATATATCATAATGTAACATTGTAACACCACTTTGACATGACTTGTACATGTAGAGGACACAGAATCTTACGATTACTCGTATTTTACAAGTTTGGGGGGAGGGGGCCACGCCACTTTGCTGACTTTTATATTTTTTGTTTTCTAAATTGTTTTCTTTTCTTTTTATTCATCTTTTGTTTCATTTTCAACCCCCCCTCATTTGTTGCGTTAATACAAATATTATGTTGATTAATGTGTCATACTAATTGTTATGTTGTGTAAACTAAATATTATGTTAATTTATATATGTATTATATATATTATTCTTTTATTTTTTTCTGCCAAAATGCTTCTTTTGTGGATTTTTTTTTTAATTTCCAAAATATTAGCACATTTATTTCAAATCCAAATTTTTGCCTTTGTTATGTATTCGACATTTTCTAGTTTTGAAATTAATTTTTAGTACCTTTAATTATAGTTTATTTTATAACTACAGAATTAAATTTTACTTAAATATATTGATACAAATATTGGATATAAAATATATTGAAAAAAATAGGCATAGTAATAGTTGGTATACGAATAATTTTTGACGAAGTTGGTATACGAATAATTAAGTTCGGAGAAATATTGCTGTGGAAGAAGTTTGAATTGAGTGAGATACTAATGAATTTTTCCTACAATAGGAAAACACCTACTTGATGTTAAAATTTAACGTGCGACTATATCTAGACAAATTTCTTAGAATAATTTATCTCCTATAATTCCATCTTGTTGGGAAGTACCAGTTCACTAGTTCAGAAAAGAAAAAGAATAGTCACATGCCATTTAATACTCCAATATTTGTGTTTTAATTTAAATATATTAAAAATTAGGCTCTAATATTTTAAATAATTTATAATAGTATCACGACTATCAAAATCTGGCCTGTTTTGCCTAATTGACAAATTAGAAATTCACGTTAATTACACACATCAAATAAAAAAAAATATTGTTCCACACATTCTCTCTGTTATCTCAATTAACAAAAACTATATGACGCCAACTCTTGAATAAAGAAATTAATTCATGCATTATTAGGTTATTTTGTATTATTTTAGTTTCATGTGTGCCAATTAAGTAAAGATGATCCGAATTGATGAAATCGAAGTGCCAACTAAACAAAATGGGTCTGATTATGGTCATTAGTATACAACTGTGAAGAAATTCATTAATCAAATCTAGGTTAAGATGTATATACGAGACGATCTAACTTTGCTAGCTAGCATGCTCCTCACATATAAATATATCTGCAATGAGATGTATTAGGTTAATTATGATTGATGTGAGCCATTGTTACTTTGGATAACTATAAAACGTGTATATATATAGAGGAAAATTACCTTAACTGCGACCCTTTTCTTTAAATACATGCATTTTGTTTCTTGGATAGGAGAGCCTCAATCAGTCAATCGCGTAAAAGGAAAACATGTTCCATGTTTCTATACGTTGAACATGCCCGACACAATACAACTCGGGAATGATTGTTTTTGAATTATCACCTTGTTGATTTTCAAAAGTTGCACAGAAGTAACCATTTTTAATAATTATAACTCGATAAAATTTTCTGACAACTCAAATGTTCAACTATTAGTCTTTGAAACCTTGATTCGAGAGCTTTGATGGGGTCAAGAAGAGTAATTTTTTTATTTACGTATACATATTCAGTAACTTTCATTTTCCAACTATCACCTTAAAAACCTTATTTTCATTCACAACATTCTTAATATACCCACAAAATTTCAATTTTAAATTTGATCACAGTTCTATTTTTCCATCTTATTATTTTTTATTATTCTTCAATTTTATATATTTATTTTAAATTACAATATTATAAATTCAAGATAAAAATTGCATTAATTAAATACTAAAATTTACATTAATCAAATATAAAAAATGACATAATTTAAATTCCTAAATACTGCATAATTAAAGATAAATCCAAATAAGTTCCTGGAGCGTGCCCAAATTTCTTCGATAAGATGTTAATGTCGGCAGCGAACTCGTTTTTCGTGAAGAGAAGCTTGTCGACTTTCACCTTGAGTTGGGTTGTCGTGGGCCACTCTCGAACTAGATCCAATTTCTTCATCCTCTCAATAAGTTGCGTTGTCTTATTCGTCTTTGATTATCAAATTATGTAGTATTATACATGCATACATGGCGCTGACATGCATGATTGATACCACATGTGTGCCATACCTTTCACTATCGCCCAACGTGCTTGAAGCACACGGAAAGTCTGCTCAATGTTCTTTTCTACCGCCTCATGTCTTTGAGAAAACAATGCTCTATTTGGGTCGGTCGGACATGTAATCAATTTCATGAACATCGGCCACCTTGGATAGATGTCATCGGCCAAATAGTAGCCCATATTGTAGACTTCGCGATTGTCCGTGAATTGATCGCATGTTGACCTAATATTTGTTTCTGCTAAAATTATACCGTAAGAGGACGATGCAATCATAGCATAGTAAATAGTAAGTAAGAGTACCGTATCCACAGAGACTAAGTCGATTCTAAGTACTACAACCTAAATTAGTTAATACTATCTAAAAATCACACAATTTTGAATTGATTCTTATAAAAGAAAAGCAAAACATGAAATAAAACTAAGGAATATAGATAAAAGGGTTATTCTAGGGAATTGGATTCATCTACACATCATTCATTCAACATTCATTTAATTATCCAATCGCGACTCGAATTTTGATAGAAAAACACATATAGCTAGACCCCTTTCCGAAACACTTAAACAGCAGATTACAGGTTAGGACTTTAGGTCTCTGCTTGCAACCCCTTAAGATCCTAGGATTTTCTCACAACTAAACTCAAACCTTCCGATTTTATAGAATAACATGTTACCTACTATTCGATCATGTATCAAAACTCATCTTTTGAATTTTGCATCAATACACATAATCATATACCGAAGCTGTAACCAGATATAAGCATAGAGAGCAAGAGAGATAAAACAGAATAAGGTCTTGGATAGATAATCAAACGTTGAACAAACTAGTGTCAATTACTTTCTAACCCTAGAATAAAAAGTACTTAGTCAAACATGGCTAAGTATTCAAAACAAAAAACCAAACAAAAACAAGAACATAAAAACAACTAAAACTAAGGCTAAAAGAACCAGTGTCAATGGTAGAGCTTCGCCTTGTCTTCGATTGCTTCATGATCTTGTTTTTTCTTTGGCAAAGACTTCTCCAACAAGATGGTGGATGAATGGAAAACAAAATATATGAAAGTATGGCTTGAATGGTGTCAAAGTTGTTGGCAAAACCGTGCATGAAGGCTTCTTATATAGGCATAAAAAACCTAGAACAGATAGGGCTTGATTGACTAATGATAGAGCTTTTCGTACAAATTCAAAGTGGGAAACAATCCATGTGGGATTCGCCTCCTGCCAAACGGTCCGTTTTCGAACACGGGTTTCGCCATCTTTGATCCCGCATTACCAAACGGTTCGTTTGGTACGCGTGTCTTCCGAAATGTTCCATTTGGGAACACAGATTTCGAATTCTTGTTTGGTTGATGCTTGAAACGGCCCGTTCGGGGTTCAATCGTTGTCAAACTCGTACCGTTCTCGATCCTTTGGCATTTTAACACTTTTTTATGCGTCTTTTTTTTCTTCAAAACTCAAAAAACTCATCAAACCACCAATTGATAGATATTTAAACCAAAACAAAGCTAAATAAGATCAAATTTAATTAAAATCCCTTCGATTTAAATACTAAAATAGCCAAAATATTGAGTATGTTACAAGTGCTCTGCCAGCGTATACTTCATTGAAGATAGAGATGTTGATGTCATTATTCGATCCGGCCACGCCAAAGAATGCATGTCAGATCCATAAACGCTGGTCAGCAACTGCTTCGAGGATGATGATCGGATGTATGCCATTGAGTTGACGTCTTCCCACATGACAATTCCTTCATTCACAGTGCACACAAACTATGTTTCTTAGTATAACGAGAAAGTCGTGAAGTCTCTCGTACATATTGATCAACGACTGGGCGTCCACTGTCGACCTTATCAAATATGTGTCACGGAAGGCCTCAACGAACCCGCGACAAAACCGTTGCTCACACTCATGCCCCGTTGTGTTGGTGATATAAAGGTACTCATTGAGTTGGTCTGGTGCCCTCCGTACGCCAGCTGCCGAATTGTCGTCCTTTACTTCTGCAGCTTCGAGAGTCCGTCGTGTCCATCGCTACCAAGGCACTGCTAGAAATACTCATCACATTCGGCCAACGTGTTAGCAATGCGCAGTAATTCTACGAATACGAAAATGGTGCCGGAACACAGTTGAACCTCATCGTGGCTTGTCGGAGAAATAATCATGGACAAGGCGTTGAGTGACAATTTCATACTCGCGTTACACGTATGTGTTTTGTTGACGAGGCCTTAGAGGCGGCGCAACAGCAGCCTATCTTCGGTAGTACTCTTGCCTTTCTTGCTCGGCCTTCACTATCGTCTCAATTATCATGTTCTCATCCTCAGATGAATCGGAATTATAATTGGTTCCATGGGTATCTGAGAATTATAGTGGAAAATGAGAAGAAGAAGAAGAAGAAGAAGAAGAAGAAGAAGAAGAAGAATTGTATTTTGCGATGATAATGAATTAAATGGAGATTGATATTTATAGACGTAAAATTAATTTTAAAAAAAAATCAAAAACATCCCATCCACTGCTGGTGCGGTCAATGATGGTTGACCAACCAATCACAAATTTTCATCCATTAAAATTATATAAATAATAAATTATATTACATTTATTTTAAAATTTTGAAAATGGATTGCGGCTGCCGCAACCCTGCAGCGCCGCTGGTATACGTGCCTTGCCAGCTACCGATCGCTCGTCCTTCCCCGCGAATGCGTTGCAAGCTGCGGGCTACAACTATCCCTAACCTGCCGCAACGTCGCCACGCCCCTTCCGCCCGCTGCAATACTAACAGTTGCCGCATTTGTGACGACGTTTTACATGCCCTAAAGGTAATCAATTTTAGATTTGATGCACATTGAAATTTATAGCCGTCAGTACTATAAGTCAATCTATATTCCAAAATATTTCTCTCCTTGAATTCATCAAAGTCCACTCTTTGATTCCATGAATCAAAACATCCAACGACGGAAATTTAAATATGTGTTATTTTAACATTTGGCTTACTGTTAATTAATCTTTTTATGTTGGGTATTTTTTAAGTTTAATAAATAATTAGGTCAAATTTGAATGAATTTTAATTAATTTCTTAATAATGGATATCAAACTGTAAAAAATAATTAGGTCAAATTCTAAATTTGGTCAAATATCGTGATCTGGATGACAATGATCCATTAATTAAGCTATATCACAAGGGATAAAATGAGATATCCAACTAAAAATATATGTCCTTAAATGAAGATCATCTTTATATTTCAAATATGTTAGGATCCTAAAAGTTAACTTTAATACATAATTAGTACACTTACTAGCACGATGTGCGGATTTTGGGAATAATTTGATACAATCTAAGTCTTTTGATTGAAACCAAAATTTTCGATGATAAACCATGTGTTGTAATAAGTCATAGCTCACGTGTTAGGGAGCTAAGTCATTTTACTTTGCATAGATCAAATCAAGGCGAAACTAATCATCGATGTATCAATTTCACAACAGTTTTGAATTATCATTTATAAAGAAAACATCTAATAAATATATAGCTATGATCGAGTTTCCAAAAATACGCTAAATTTAAAAGCAGCAAAAAAGGACTCGAAGAGACAACAAGAAGTAAAGACAACAAGTATGAAGACAACTGATAGGATACTACCTGTAAGAAGTAGCCAAGCCAGCATGACATAGTTGTAAAGATACATAACTATGTCCTGAACAACCAGCATAGAGGAAGTCAACTTGTGAACCAAAAGGTTCAAATAGCTAGCATCAACCTCTTTAACCTCGTCGGCTACAAAATAGATCTTCCGTACTCTTTTGCAGAACAAATCTGATATTGAAGAGATCATATACTAGGTTGCAGATGGTGAAAATGAAAGGTCTAATACAACCTATGAAATTCAAACAGGAAAAATATCAATGCCACAGGTTGAAGTTTGATTTGTGCCGATCTAAGTCTTATTGGTGCTTCTCCAACAACACTATTTTATATCAAGGTCTATTGATAGAGGAAGATCATCAACATTTGAAGGTTATTGAATCGTTGCGAGGTACAATGTCTAAAGCGTCAAAGAACTCAAACTCTTAAATACTCTAACAGCACAGTCTCCAAAGGTAACCAACGTTTTAGTATTCATCAAGCTCTTATTTGAGCATACCGAACCTTAGCATCGCTCTTTACTACAATGGTTTGCTCACATAGTTAAAACAAGCTTGAAAGCAAGTAAGGGACGTAGTGTTACAAGTTGAAAGCAAGTAAGGGACGAAGTGTTCTTCATCTAAACGCAAAGGAAAATCGGTCATGCCTAGTGTATCCATGGATAAGAAAATGTTATATTCTTGTCGGCTAACAACAACAGCTGGTAATGTTAGGTTCTTTACCCGTAAGCAAGAAGATCCTAATTAGTGGGTAGGTTTTTTGCTCCAGGAAGCAAGAGATCCAAGTTAGTGGATTATATGGTGTTACCAGATCATGGACGTAGGAAGGTTTACTCCAAATCATGTTAAACTCTGTGTATAGTTTACATTCCACAATTTAAATTGAGTGTTATTGAATTGTCATCACAAATAGCACATGACACATAACAAGTATATCACACATACAACTAGTTGTCACTAATATTGACTAACCATAATCAATTAAGTAAATATTTTCATAACAAGTGAATAGCTAAGCCACACAGAGATAGTTATATGTTCAACTGATAAGCTTACAGATGTCAGTAGGTTAGCTGTAACACCCCTTACTTTATTACCGGAGAATCGAATAACTGAAGTCACTACGAAAAGTTTTTCAAAAATGGACAAAAATCTCCGTTATTTTTTGAACTTATCAAATATATACAAACTTGATTATGAACTCTATACAATTACCAAAACATATTATAGTCATTGTCGAATAATCACGACTGAACCGAGCTGAGATACAGAGTTAACTTGTCATACAAAGTCATATTCAAAAGACAAAAATCCCAACACTCACATGGACACTCTAGTTAAAGACTATATCCATTGTTTTAGTGACTTGACTGGTGTAGCTGTTGTTCACCTGGCAACACGAGACTGGAACTTAACACATTGATTATTGCTCGCCTAATTAAGGAAAATTATGCAATTATATAATTAAGGTAAATTATAAATATTAACCTAATAAAATTATATATTAGAGATATTAAATTTCACTTAGAAGAGAGAATTAATTAGGGGTGAGCATTCGGATTTCGGTTCGGATTTTTGCCAAATCCGAATCGATCCGAAAATCCAAATTTTTTTAAAAATTAAATCCGATCCAAACCGAATTGTCCGAAAATCGAATCTGAAAATCCGAAATCCGAACTATGAAATCCGATCCGAACCGAAAATCCGAAATTGTAGAACAATATCCTAAAAATCCA
>JAYDZE010565238.1:0-12332 GCA_034509125.1 Monilaria moniliformis
AGCTGACTCAGCTTGTTCTGAGGAGAGTTGGAGAAAAGAGGAAAACTATCATCCATAACTCTTTGGATAGATGTTGAAATAGAAAGACCTGGAAATGTTTCAGGATTGCATGCTTCGAATGACAATGAAGAATTGCCTTCTGATGATGAGATTAGATTCTGTAACTTCTCCTGATGGAACTGATCAGACATGTGAAAATCAAGTGCAAGTGGCTTGTTCACTTCTGCATCACATGGCTTATCAGCAAAAGCAGTTGACTCATATGTCCCTACCAATGCTGACTTTATATCAGTCAGTGCTAGATCAACCACCTCATTGGGAGAAATCGTGGAGAACATTGCAGTCTGGTCTAAAAGGAAAGAAGTCTCAAGCATCAGATGATATGCCATGACAACCGCACACCGCACCACACATTTAATTCTTTTTAATTCGTCACTGTTTGCTCCCATCAGCAGAATCTGTGCATCACAAAACAAATAAGGTCATAAACACAAGCAATTACCTTATCACAATGAATTTGAGTGAAAATATCTCAGAATTTGCCATAGTTATGCTGGTGACTAGAGTGAAGAAATTACTGTGGAATAGCAACAACAATTTTGAAGAATTACTAGATCATATAGTCACATAAACTCAATGTTAAAATCAAGATTGCCAACCACAAACAATTGAAAAAGGGTATGGGATTAGAGTAGTTATATTCTCATTTTAAAATCATCTACCTACTCCCCTCAATAAATAAAAAAAAGAAAAAAAAAAGAGAGGGAGAAATACTAGTACAAACACAAAGGGGTATGCAGAATGAAAAGAACAATTTAACAAAGAAAGGAAGGGAGAAGATACAGCAGTGGTTATCCAATATATAGTTGAAATTGTTGATTGGGAACATAATTTACAATTTAGGCTGTAACCTTCTCTCTTTTTGAAACTCTAACAACCCTAGCTCATGCATCTAAACAGTCATAACTGTTTGTCTTTGAAATTTGAACTTACTGTGCAAGCAAGCCGAGTAGGAGCACCCTCAAGGAACATTAATGTTTTGCTTTGTTTTTTCCCACCTTCCTTTGGAGGAGCATATTCTTCTACAAACTTTTCAATACGAAAGGAGTCACACTGCCTTAGTCTTTGACCTATTCCAACCTCCGAGGCCAAGATAGGTGAGCCAATGCAACGAGCAACTCTCTCCAAGCGGTGGAGCTTCATATCAAAGACTAGTGTAATTCCTTTTGCTAGAATAGACTCTTGTATGTCACGGGAAACTGATTTCTCAACCAATATTACATTAGGATGGTACATATCTATCATATCAATGATAGTTTTCAAATTGTCCTTCTCCTGTCAAGGCAAATATGATCAGAAAAGGCAAACGAATGTTTATATAGTGTTTCACGTATTAGGTTGAAAGAAATGGATTTTAATTTCACCTGCTGCATTGATTCAAATGATGACAAACCACCAGAAGAAAGTTCAAGTGCACCATGGATCAGTAGCAGTCTTGGGCTTTTATACTTTGTTGCCATGTGTTTGTGAGCAGCATGCTTTTTGAAGACTAGCCCTTTTATCAGTTGACTGCAAAGTCGAAATAAGATTACAAAATTTTAAAGAGATAACTGCATGAAGTGGATAAGTAGTGCTATCGTATAAAATGAAACCTATACAAACATGCATGCCACATGCTAATTGTTGTTCGACATACGCCCATGCATCAGTGGTAAAAGATTTAAAGGGGATCCTATAGACCTGAACATAGAGACTACTTTAGGAAAAAGCAATAGGCTAGTCTGATGCAATAGAACAAGAAAAGATGTGCGATGAAGAAATTATGCATTTAGAGCAACAATGTGAAAATAAAAAGATATAAATAAGCATTCATCTATAAACCAAACATGCCAAGCAGGCAGGACCATTTACTAGGAATAGAAATTTATTATCCACTTTTAATGTTAATCTAACAAGAAACAGTGAGTTATTCAGGGGTGCTTGGTATGGGGTTTGCAAGAGGGGGTAGCGGAATGAACTAAACATGATTGTGTGGTCTAGGGTAATCATTCCCCCTCGGTCACTTTTGGTCCACAGAAGTGGGGAATGCTAATAAACCCAGCTACCCTCCAGGCCCCAAAAATTGAGCGAATGAAACCCCTAACCATCCCCAACTTCCATCATAAATATAAATCCCAATTCCTTTTAAACTGACTTGAGACTGGCAGACAAGATATCTATATCAACTTTACAAAACAAAAATACAATTCTTGAGGCACTATACAATGCATTAAACGCATTGTCAAACGCAAGTCGAACAGTGCCAAATTATTACCTCTGTGTGCGGGAACCAGTTGCAATACATTTAATCTTTACATATCCATCAGGATCCATTGCCTTACCCTCATGTGCATCCGGTCTCACATAATTAGCAGCCTCCCATGATAGAGAAGTCACTATATCAACCCAATCCTCGACACCATTTCCAGAAGAACAGACACCCACTGATTTCACTAGTTGACTAACAAGAGACCTAAATTTACCATGCTTCACGTCATGCATGGCTTTAAGTTTTTCCTCTTTGAACCTGTGACTTCCACTGCCTTCTTCTTCAAAGCTGCTCAAAGAACTAGGTTTAGCCCAGGCTGCACCATAACCACACTCATCTTCGTCATCATCATAGTTTGATATACTTCCTAACACATCATCTTCTTGGTCTTCTGGTTCTGGAGGAAGCCAAAACTCAGCATTTATTTCATCATTCAAAGAAGACACATCAGATGACTCATCGACAGAAGAACTTGATCCTTCCACTTTGTTATCCGATCCTGCCTGAACTTCTGCACTTTCTGTATCTCCTATATTTTCGCTAGGCCCCAAACTATCAACATCACTAACTTGCTTACTTTCAGGCTTCACCGTATCATCAGCTTGGCGAAAACCATTTAAAGTAACTGCTGAAACAGAGTCATCCATGCTTCCCTTTAATGAGGAACTAGAATCTTCTTGACTACTATCTATGCCGCTATCCTCTATGTATCTCCTGATGGTGGATTTAAAAAAATTAAGCTCTAAAGTTGAATCCAGGGAAAATATTCAAGATGCAAGGGAAGCAATCTTCAATATCATTTTCTTTCTGACACCAATTAACAGAAGAAAATGGATATTTTACCTCTCACATAAGTTTGCATCAACTGAAATATCACCTGAAAATTTGAAGGTGTGAGTGAAGGAATAAAAAGAAAACAGTAGGGGATAGAATAAGATGGGGCAGAAAATAAAGAGGAATAGTACTGCAGTTTGATGCGGTACTTTCGATGCTATTTAGAGAAGCAGTCACACTGATTGATGGCATTGCGCAAGAACTGGAATTTTCTCGATTTGGACTTTCTTTATAGATCTTCTTACCGCACAACTTGCAGGACTGGATCAAAGGCCCACTATCTAGTTCTGGAGAATGCCCATTTTTCTGCTCTGTGCAGTCACTTGATTTTGCAAGCTTTGCACCACAGTAATGGCACATATTACATTCAATTAAATTTCAGCCTGCACATTCATATTATACTAGTTTAAGTAGAAAGTGGCACAACCAACCTTCGGAAGTGGAAAGCAAGGACATCAAGACTTCCAACTAAGAGTGAAAAAACTACACAAATTGCAACAAGAATAGCAGTCATTACAAATTGCCACTTATATATACAAAATTCACCTGGCAACAGAATATAGAGCCTTGCTTTCAAATCATGACAACATTTGATAGTGGAATTCAACAGAAATAGTTCAAGAATTTAAAATTTGATTACTAATAAATTTTTAATAACATTATGCAGCCCCTCATATGGAACAACATAGTCCATTTCAATAAGTGACACGACACAACCCACAGAAATTTATAGTTCAACAACCACCTGTGCATAACTAATGCGATTTCTAGAAAAAAAAAATCCGATTAGTCATTATCAAGAACTAATTGCAATACAAACCAATAAATTAGGAGCTCAATTGCAGAGCACTGAACCGAGATTGCACAGAAACACAAAGATCATTTGAAATCACCAAAAACTAAACTGCCTACAAATTCTACAAACCAGCCAAATCAATCTGAATCTCGCAATATATCACCAAAAATACTAAAAATGCCCAGCGAGAAACAAGAACTAACTACCAAAACTTCCAAGAGAGCTGATTTCTTGACTCTTTAGTCAATAAAATACCTACTAAATCATACTATCCTAATCCAGAGATTGATTAAAAGAACAAATGCATAAAATACTACAGAAGATCACAATCCAGCTCATTCTACCTTATTGAATTCAAACTACTGCTCGAGAAAAAAAATAGACGACTCAAATAAATTATTTTTTTAAAAAAAGGGATGGTTCTAGAAACTGTTGAACAACCAATGAAGAAGAAATCATGACCTTGAATACCCACCAGAAAAGGAAAAATCAGTTGATCTGCGTAGCCAATCTTCAGAGCCCAGATGATATCTCTCTCTTCAAGGTACCGAGATTTGGAAATCTTGGACATTCAGAGAGAAAAAAAGATGGGGGGGGGGGGGACGAGCAAAGAATTTTAGAGTGAATTCAAGGAAGTTTGGAGGAAGAGAAAGATATAAAACGCAAGCAAGAAATTTCTGTCTCCCACTGGGGCCCACGCTGCCTTGTGCTCAATGCTCAAAATAAAAAATAATTCAAATTCTTCCTAAAAAAAAATATTTCTCAAAGGCGAATGAGCTTCATTAATGCTCCCTCTGTTTGTTTGAAAGGTCAAATTTTATTTAGGTGAAAATTATTTTCCATCATTATAGTTAAGTAGTGCACACTGTATATATACAACACATAAATAAACATATTTGTATATATTATATACTCCATGTAAAATAAAATACTATAACAAGAGATGGAGGAATAAAAATCAGTATAATTGATATCAAAACTATATATATTTGAATTTAAATCATAACTATTGTTCTACCTAAAATTGCATTCTACAGCCTAAAATCGGTTGTTTTGATACGTATTTCTTAAATATCATAAATACGTTTAAATTTAATCACATGTTTTCTCTCTAGATATATTCTACGACTCAGGAAATCAACTCTCCCCAACTTTTAGTGTATTCCAGAAAATATTCTCAACTTTCATTTTTTCATCAAATTGTTCCCAATTTTCAGCGTTTTCATGATATGTCCTGTTATACTAAATTTGGTGACGGAAAGCTAATTCATCTCACCGGAGTCTGAGGTAGAATTTTTTTTCCACTTCAACACATGACACAGCGTCACTTTAGCAAAAAAATAAGAATGATTAATAGTGTTTTGTGTCCCTAACTTTCAGCACTTTCATGAAATGTCGCGCTATACAAAATTTGGTGACGGAAAGCTGATTCATCTCACTGGAGTCTGAGGTAGAATTTTTTTTTCACTTCAACACATGACACGACGTCGTTTTAGCAAAAAAATAAGAAGGATTAATAATATTTTGTGTCCCCAATTTTTAGCATATTAAAAAAAATGTTCCTAAGTTTTAGCATAATGTCCTCAACTTTGAAGAAAAATATAAATGGGGACATTTTTTGAAATACACTAAAAGTTGGAGATACAAAACACTATTAACTTTTCTCATTTTTTTGCTAAAAAGACACGGTTCTCTGGCGAGATATATCAGCTTTCTGTCACCAAATTTTGTATAGTGGAACATTTTATGAAAAACGCTAAAATTTTGATATATTTTATGAAAAATGAAAGTTGACAACATTTAATAAAACATACTAAAAATTTTGGACATAAAACACACTTTCCAAATCTTAAAAGATAACAATGTCCATCAATGGTGAAATGAGTCGGGAGAGCTTCTAATTATTTTCTAATCAAATCATATTTATGTGGGACCTTCTAGTAGTACTCAAACAAAAATTAAAAATTTAAGATTTATTGCATTTTATTTCTAATATATCACTAGATTTTTTTTTTGCCCTAATCAGTCGCACTTCTAATTTGAGCTCAAGACTAGACCTGGACAATATAAGCATATTATAAGACACAAATACGAATGTAGGCGTATAATACACATGAGGACTGAATCATTTGTGAGGACCTACTGTAAAACTGGTGACATGTTGTTCACATTAACATATTTCTTTTCTATATTTAATTTTATTTTACTCTTGTATATCTCATACACTATTTCCATAATCATCGAATTTACAAATTACATACAAATCAAAATTCTGATTTTTCTATTCTTATTTAGATTCAAATAGATTAATAAAAAATAATAAAATTATATGCTTTAATTTATGTAATTTGAAATTAGATTACTTTAGTCATAATTTCTAAAGTATAATTGAGAGAAAAATGCTGACATAAAGTATATGTCAATAATGCTCATGGTGAGCGATTATGAATAATGTTGGGCATAAATCCAATACATAAAAATTATCTCAATATAACTCATTATTTACATTATTTATATTATGATACCATTTATTTTTTCTTTCTCAGTTACTTTATTAATTCTATATTTTACATTTTGGATAAATATACCCTCAACAAAAATTATATTTTCTCATTTTTTAACATTTATGCTCAAATTTTAAGGTTTATTCTAATGAAACGGAAGAATCATGTAGCATCGTATATCGCTCTCTTGTATTCAAAGTGTATTTTAAATAAATAACTCTACAAACCCAATATGAAATATCGTATAAATTGTAAAAAATCAAAAAGGTGAGGGGCTGCTATTAAGAAAATATATTTTCTACCTAAGTACGCGTTATGGCCCAATAGACACGGTTAAAGTCTCCCCTACTAGGCGGCTCTCTGTCGCTTTATTGGCCGCACTTTCGAATTTACAAATCTACCCCTGTAAAATCAATTTTTATTAATATATTTAATTATATCCCAATGTGTACTAATTTAATTCATAGAGAAAATAGAAAATCTTTCTGGAATTCTCTTATTTAGTTTTGACCATTTGTCGATATTAGATTTCTTCTTCAATTTTCGTTCCCTCTTTTAGAATGTTTTTTTTTCTTCGTTGAATTTTTTTATTTTTCTATTTTCCTATTTTAGTCTTTTAAACATTTAATAATAGGCTACTTGAAACAGAAGGAAAGCACCTTTTTCAAAGGGATATTGTCAAACTGTCAAAGTGCAGTGATTGGTTCTGATGTCTCATTTTCCAACTTTAAATTCTATTAGTCATATAAAGTATGGTGAGATGGTAAAGTGTATCAATTTTAATTTTATTTAATCGTTGGTATATAGATGACTGATCTCAATGTTTGCAATGGTTGATAAGGATGTATAAATCTCCACCACACTCTACTATTATATTTGCTTCAAGATACAAGGCCTTTTATATAGTAAAAATCCAATATATAGGATCATACGATTGGAAAATAGAGTTAAAAAATATTTTACATCTCAAAATATTTATAAAAGAGAATGGTATTTTCCAATTTATTATTCTTTTCTTTTTCAATAAAACGATACCGATTAAAAAAAAATGTATTGTGAAAGTGTCCAAATCTCACTTATAGTGGATCGTTCTAACACGAAGTGGAGCAAGTAGGAAATTCACCTTTTGTGCAAAAATTAAAATAAATATTGATACGCTTTTGTGTAAATTATTTGTCTAATTTTAGTTTGTATGTGGAATTTACATCAATATCATCATTACGGACGCATTTCCA
Source organism: Monilaria moniliformis (assembly GCA_034509125.1). NCBI lineage: Eukaryota > Viridiplantae > Streptophyta > Magnoliopsida > Caryophyllales > Aizoaceae > Monilaria > Monilaria moniliformis. The sequence goes on from JAYDZE010565238.1 coordinate 7,678, forward strand.
CATAATTTCTTAAAAGATAATAGTAAAAGTTCTTTATCTTATGAAAATAATAATTCCAAAATAGTTACACACTCACATATAAAAACAAACTAAGAGGTTTTAAAGAATCTGGGTGCAAGGCGATCCGTTTTTTTCAATAGTAACTTTTATTCATTATAAATGTCAACTATTATTATTGCTATTATCACTTTTAATCACAAGAAATATCACTTTTAATCTGAAACACATTGTCGTTTTAATTCATTACAACAATCACTTTTATTCATAATAGCACATTTTCCTTAACAACAATAACTTACAGAACTGTTACTTTAATTATAAGAACAATAACTTTTAATGCTATCACTTTTACATACAAAAACATTCATTTTTTCCTAAAACTCATGGTGAAAAAAGAGCCCACACAAATTTTTATTTTGAGTAAAGAACTAGTTATAACTTCTAACTAAAAATTCAAAATAATAGCTTAAGAGGGTTTAATGAGCTAACTTAACAAATAGTATAAAACATCGTATAATAAATTCTAACATCTCATAAATTAAAGTAATCGAATAATCAAGTATTTCATTTATATAAAATAAATTTGTGAAGCTTGCGAAAAATCAGAGACTTATTTTATACGGCAATTCTAATTCGAAGTTGTGAAAAGTATGCAGGTAAAAGTAGCATTATTGTGGTTGTCACATTGCGTTGATTCCAAATTGACGCATGATGCAATACAATTTGTTAATCAAAATACATTAGCCAAAATTTGAAATAAAATTGAATTGTCAATTTCATTGAAATTAAGGATTGTTGTACGACTAAATACAGAAAACTTCAAGATTAGTGGGACACGTTTTCGTGTGTGTGTGCGTTCTTGAAACACGTTTTTGTACCAAGAATTCAAATTTATTATGATAGGGCCTAAATTACCGAAAGTTAGATATATAATCTTGAATGGATGTGACCTCGATTAGTCCAGTTTTCAACTCTCCTATCACCAATTTACTATTGGATTGGAACGACATTTTCCTTCACATTCGTCTAATATTTAACACTAAAATACATGGAAATAATAATTTAAATTTGAATCTTACCAACGTTTAATAAATGAAATTCTCATACAAATATTTTTTTTTTTGTATCGATTACCTTTTTTGTGTAGATGGAAATTTACTTAAGTTATGAATGCACTTACAATATGTTTGGCTACGCCAAGCGGGTTCCAATCAAATAAAATGTAAAGAAAGTTGAGAAGCTTGTACATATATAATTCTGACACATTCTGTCTTTTTTTCAATATAATATATATATACGGTCGCACTAATGTAAAATCGTTCCCCAAAATCATAACTAATATCTAATATAAGCCATATGATTCAAAAATAGATGGTTCAGATTTAATTTCACGTATATCATTATAACCTTAGAACAATATTATCAAAAAGGTAATATTGTCTATCTAACACAAAAAACGCGCGTTAGTTTTGGAAATGTTCGAGATTTACAGCATAAAATCTTGAACACGATCCTGATTATTTACGTGTTTCATCTTCCATTTTCCAAAACGGTTGAACACATTCTATACTTCATTCCAGCTCTCTTTCGTCTTCTTCCTTCAAAATCCTAGTTTTTGCATACATTTTTAATAGAAAAGACGTTGCATCATGATATTCTCTGAATGTGGCCTTTATATTATTTATGATGATATTGTGTAAACCAATGATGATATTGAACTATTTGTATGATGATATTTGCATAAGTTACTGTATTATCATAATGTCATTACATAATTGTATGACTATCATTACATATAAGGCAAACATATCATCATAAAACAAATCTTGGTTCCAACTACCCATCTCTTCTATAAAGTCATCCTACTATGTAGAAGTCATGAATAGTCTGGGGAAGAGCTTCTTGAGACTATCGTTTCTAGTCTAGTTATTAGGCCAAAATCTAGTTCGTGTTCCATTTCCTACTTTCATTTGGATCCCCTTCTTAGTCACTTCCTGTATTTCTTTGCTAAACTTTGAGAAGTTCAGTATTTCTCGTAGAGATCCTACCATTAAGCTTTTGAATATCCCCAATACATATAAGGCTCGTTTGTTTGTCAGGAAAGTAATGTTGTTGTGGAATATGATTCCTGAAAATATGATTCCTATGAATATAATTCCTGATAGATTACATATCATGTGTTTGAAAATATCAAAGAAAATTATTAAGATTATGAACTTATATTGTTAATTAAACTAATAGATTTAATAATTAAAATATGATTTTTAATTAAATTATTAATTAAAAATATAATAATAATAATAATAATAATAATAATAATAATAATAATAATAATAATAATAATAATAATAATAATAATAATAATAGCTACTACAACATAAAGTACGATCTATAATTTTAATTATTGCATAAAGATTTGCTTAATAAGTTATTATTTGTGAACATAATAATAATAATAATAATAATAATGATAATAATAATAATCATAATTACAATAAATAATAATAATAATTATTATTATTATTATTATTATTATAATATTAGTTATAATAATAATAATAATAAAAATTATTATTATTATTATTATAATATTAGTTATAATAATAATAATAATAAAAAATCTTATAATAATAATATTAGTTATAATAATAATAATAATTATTATTATTATAATTTATATTTTAATAAAATAATATTAAATGTCCAAAATATGTAAGAATCCTAGAACTAGGCAAAAGAATACTTAAAAAAAGATAGAGAATAAGAATCCTGAAAAGTTACACTACTTTTCTTATTTTCAGGATTCTGATTATTTTTCCTGTTAGATAAAAAATTAAACAAACATAGGAATTTAAAAATTAGGAATCACATTAATTTCCGAAGACAGAATCCTGTCAAACAAACAGGCCCTTTATATATTATATCGATGAGTCTCTTGGATTTTCTCATATCTCATCTCCGTCTCAGAGTGTTTCTTGACCTGGATGAGAACAATGTCGAGTTTCAGCTTCCTCGACCTGCAGTACAATCTTTCGAAGAAGAAGTTCTTGAAGAAGCCTTCGAGGATGATCTCTCGAGACAGGCAGACGTCCGGCCTAGCGCCCGTTTACATGCCGAATGCAGAAGAGCTGAAGCAAGTTTTCAACAAGTTTGATTCCAACAGAGATGGGAAGATATCTCCCGAGGAGTACCAGGCTATATTGAAGGCTTTGGGGAAGAGGAATCTGGTGAGGAAGGAAGTGCAGAAGATATTTGAGGTTGCGGATTTGGATGGTGACGGTTTCATCGACTTCAACGAGTTTGTGGAGATGCAGAAGAAGGAAGGCGGGGTGAAGACGGTAGATCTGCATCGGGCCTTCCAGGCCTTCGACAAGGATAACGACGGGAAGATCACGGTGGAGGAGGTGTACGAGCTGCTGCGGAGGCTGGGAGAGAGATGCAGCCTGCAAGACTGCCAGAAAATGGTGCGAGCTGTGGATGCCAATGGTGATGGTGTGATCGACTCGGATGAGTTCATCACTATGATGACTCGCACCATGATTAGATACTAGATCAATTATTCGCGTTCGGTGTGTGCGTGTTAGATATCATTTCGAGCATTTGTGTTTTATTTCGTCGTGCTAGACTAAATTTAATAGAAATGAACGAGTCTAGCATCGATTAGGAAATACCCTTTGTGTAATTATGCTTGATATTTAATGGCAAATGGCCGTTATGCTCAAGTTTGGTTCGTTTAGCATCGAGCTCAGTCCCAAACTTTGTTTATCGAATAACTCAAGGCTCGCGAACTTATTCGAGCCTAAACAAACCTTTTCAAATTTAGATATGGTAGAAATATTCATTATTTTCTTTTAAAAATATATTATGTTGTCCATAACAACATGATATATTCATTGGTTACATACAATTAATAAAAGTAGTTACATATTTAATATAATTATTACTAACTATAGAAAGAAATGTAATTGTATCTTGTTAATAATTTTACATATTCAAGCTAATTCACTTAACGAGCTTGTTAACAAGCTAATGAGCCTAATCCTACCGTACTCAAGCTTGGTTCATTTAGCAAACAAGCTTGGGCGAAATTTCTTCAAGCCGAGCTCTAAATAGCTTGTGACCCGCTAGGTTGTTTTACAGGCTCAACCCAGATTTAGTGTTTTTCCAGTCCAATATTACTAGTGTAGAGAATAATTTCATACGAAGTAAAACTATTTACATTATTGATTACAAATCAAACATAACTAACAAAATGATTCAACTGTGGCATAACTTGCACAAAATAATGAAGACAAGTTAACTTCAAAATTATGCTTGAATATATGCACGGATAGTAACTTGAAACCCTTCCTAAAGCAATGCCAGTTATCAATTCATCTCAATATTAAAGACACCTATAGACTGCCTGTGAGATCTGAATTTCATTGTGAATCGAACATAGATAAATGAAACTACATTCGACGAGCCAAAGAGTTTCGTCCTTTCTATGTAAATCTAAGCATGATCATCGAGCGACACACCACCAGCAATGATCAGTGGGAAACTACTTACCAGTAGTCGTTGCAAGAGCATTTGCCATCCTTGAAATGATGGAACCGTTTGTTGTCTCTCACAATCAACTCCCTCCCAACAACTCTGGACATGATCTTGATAGC
>JAYDZE010565249.1:0-12332 GCA_034509125.1 Monilaria moniliformis
CCCCCCCCCCCCCCCCCCCCCCCCCCCCCCCCCCCCCCCCCCCCCCCCCCCCCCCCCCCCCCAACGGGGGGAAGGTTCATTAGTAAAGTTGTACTTGTGGTTATAGCAGCTGTACTTGGACTTTTGGAAGTATTACTTTACCAAATGTATTATCATGTATTCTTAATAATTCAATGGTATATTATTATATGTAGAGATACAACATATACCTAGCACATAATAAGTAAGTTTGTTTGTTGATTAACATTGTAAAAGAGCTAAGCGGAGCCAAACAATTCCTAGTTTGAGTTCATATAACTTGATTTTGTCTCTCAAATTTGAACCTGGCTCGTGCTTAAGATGTCCCGTAGTTTCAATGAATTAATTTATACTATTTTTTATTTATTTAAATTAGACAAGTCTGTATCAATTTACATTGACGGCTTCGTGGTTTATTTCCATTAATCCATGTTTTCTTTATTAAATCTTGTTAAAGGTCATTGGTGGATCTCCATTATCATGTTGTAAGCTTGACAATTTCCACACGTGCAATTCAAACGCCTAAAATCACGAATCAGTCACAACAAACTCTGGTTCCAGATTCATCGTGTTGCCTTGATTCGATTTAGAAATTACGCTCAACGCAGTCAAAATTCACAAAGTACTCGACGATGGCGACGAACACCGGAATAAGATCATGCGTTTCCAAGCTCACGAATTCCGCAATTACGCCCCAATCAGGTCTGCCATCTCTCTCCGTTTCCGCAAATCCTTAACTTCTTCTCTAGAAATCAAAATCAGAAACGGTTTATGGCGCAATCTGTCAACGTATGGCGATAATCCGAATATGTATGTGCAACATTAGGAATTTCTGCACTGAGAAAATAATACCTAATTAATCTGCAGTGAAGAGGGGAATTCACTCAACCAGCGTGAAGAAGATGGGAGGAGGTCACGGCCGTGACGAGCCTTTCTACATGCACGCGAAGCACATGTACAATTTGGAGTTGATGAAACATCAGAAACTGAAAATGAGACTCGCCGTCTTCACTGCATTCAGCATTGGTGTTTTTGTCCCAATTTATGCAGTCGTCTTTCAGCAAAAGAAGGCTTCATCAGCGTAATTTTGTCTTTTGATTTTCTGCATTTGTTTGCAATAATAGACTGTTTAGGAGAAAGGAATTCCAATAGTTTTTGCGTTAATTCACTTTTTTTGTACCGTCGTCAAGTTATGAATAATAATATTTCTAGGACTACTTTTTTCCAGTTATAATGCTGATTTCTCTTCTATCATCTTCATATATATATATCTATAATCTTTTTGTATTTTCTACTTTTGGTTAAGAATAGTTTATGGCTTGAATTTGAGATTATTTTTTTTATAAAAAAATAACCAACAGTTCCGTTTATTTCTTGAAAATCTCCGGTATGTGTTCGAGAATCGGGCGTCCGAAGCTAAATCAGCTCTCTGATACTCATGTGGAATATTGTATATTTCTTAGTCTGAATCAATTTCGCATCACATGAGAATGTAGCAGAGCTATTATCTTCACAAACAATAAAATAAAGTCATGTTAGTAAAAAAAGGTTTTAAAATAATTCAAATTAAAAAGTGTAGTATAATTTTAGACATTCTATTTTGGTGGGACCGGAGGGTATATTAATTAGTGAAAATTAGGGAAATCATATTTCATTATTTAATGTTCATTGATGGCCCAAGGTTGTGATTTAGTTCAGCCCAGAATCAGTTTAAAAGCCCAGTACATCAAGCCCAACTATTTCCACACGTACAATTCAAACGCCTAAAATCACAAAAGCAGTCTCCCAAAATCACAACAAACCCTTGTTCCAGATTCGTCGTTTTGCTTTAATCCTATATAGGAATTGCGCTCAACGGAATCGGAATTGCTCGATAATGGCGATGAACAGCGGATTGAGATCCTGTGCTTCCAAGCTTATGAATTCCGCAATTATGTCCAAATCAGGTCTACCATTTCTCTCTATCATTCTCTTTTTCGCAGATCTTTTTTCTCTGTTTCCGTTTCAGATATCAAAAGTAGGAAACTGTTTCTGGTGCAAGTTGTAAACTTCTAGTGATAATGCGAATCCGCTTTACGGTTTTTTGTTTTGGTATCTATGAATCAAATATTCCTACATTCAGTTCTGTTGAACACAGATCTTGTTGATTTGGATTTTACGTTTTATTGATTGACGCGTTCATCTCGGTGTTAGAAATTGAAGCTTTCACCTTTTTAACTGGTTCTGTTATTTATTTTTATTTTTATTTTTCTGGATTATTCCGTAGTTATGCTATGGAAAATGATAAAAATGTGTTTATTCAGCTGCAAATACTTCTTTGTGCGGTAGTAATGGTAATGCTCTTTCAATTGCTTATGTAGATAACGCTTATAACATATGTTGATGTACTTCACCTGGGACTAAGTAGATTTAATCGCTTTTCATATATCATCAATATGTACCTGCAGATACATATTTTCACTGATTGCCTAAGGTATCTGCCTTTCTTTTCTCGATATTTACATGGATGCATCTGAGTTATATTTGTTACCTTTGTCTTTCTCATCCAAATCTCACCTTTAGATATTTTTGGATTTGTTGTAGCTGACAAATGTTCCTTATTAGAGAATCTCTTAGATTCAAATTACTTGCCTTTTTATAAAATTTCTATGGTCCGTTCATTGTTTTGTTCGCTGTTATCCTGGATAATCTAAAGAATGCGGGTCTTTGCTTTAAACCTGATCCTAAAGATAGCTATACAACTTCCAAAATGTATGCGTCTTATCCATATTTTACTTTAAGTGAATGTATGAATAAATAGAAATTTGAAACAGAGTTATTGGAGGTTTGGAGTATTTTGCTGCAGTCTGTCTTGTATTTCTTCAGCATCTCTTGTCTTATCAGACCTTATTCTTTTTATGAAAATGTAATGTATCTTAGAAAGATCTCAAACAATAGATTTAATTATTTCATTGAGCATTAAATTTTTTATATTTGTTTCATTAGTGTCATAAAGCTCCGGGTAGGACTAATGAAAGGTAAAAATTCGTTGTTTAGTCACAGTGAACAGGGGCATTCACTCAACTAGCGTAAAGAAGATGGGAGGAGGTCATGGCCATGATGAGCCTTACTATCTGCATGCAAAGCACATGTACAACTTGGACAGGATGAGTCATCAGGGACTGAAAATGAGCCTTGCTGTCTTCACTGCATTCAGCATTGGTGTTGCTGTCCCAGTTTATGCAGTTGTCTTTCAGCAGAAGAAGACTTCCTCAGCGTAATTTTTCTTGTTGATTTCTGCATATGTGGCAATAATAGACTATTTGAGCCTTGTGTAGGAGAGAAGCAAACGCCAAGGATTTGCTGTCCGAAAAGAATTTAACAGTCTTTTGCATTCACTTTCTTTATGTTGTCTACTTACTTTGACATCTGAAGGTGTTGTCCTTGCTCCAAGTTATGAATAATATTTCTTTGATATGCTCCAAGTACAGTGCTGATTTCACTTCTATCATCATACATAAAGTCTGAATCTTGATATACATATCAATCCTCCTGCTAAAAGCAATATTTCTTTTGCTGATCAGCACTGTATGTTTTGATATTTGAATCTTAGCTTCATATAGAAACCTCAAGGGCCTTTAGGTTGCAGATTCTCATTGTTGAGAACTTAGAAACTGCCGTAATTTCTGTACTAGATCGATTTAATTAAGATCTAGTGCTAGTACCTGGTTAGCTGCTGGGGTTTTATGATTGTTGACTTCCTGAGGACCTGAACATATATTTGTATAATTGAGTAATTGACACATTCACAGACTAGAAACCGAAGGGAAGTTGGTGACCCGACGTCTCATTATGGCATGTGAACATTATTAGTTATTAAATATCAGTAGTTGAACATTCACTTGTGTGAGTTTAGTCTCGAGTCTCCTTGATCATCTGCAATGGTGGAAAAAGTCTCTTGTTGAAAAGAATAGACATTGACATGCAGCTTCAGTGTGTGGATTCTTATTATCGGTCATATGTGATTAAACAGGAGCAGCATGGTAGTTAGAATTTATCACTGGAAAAGATTAGACATACTAAAAGGTAATCAAAACCAGCTGAGATTCATAATTAATCACTAATGAATCATGTGATTGGTTGAAGATTACAGTTCTGCATTTAAGTATGAGTCTTGCTGCACGGAGTTTTCAGTCATGAGGTATCTGGAAAATATATGTTCAACTTTGGTATTTTCTGTACCGCAATAACATGGTGCAGCTGTACATTATGGAATCATGCTTATACATTATTGGATGGTTATGCCATAAATGTAGTGTATGTACTATTGGAGGAAATTTTGTATAGTTAATGTGGTCAAATGTACATTTACCATTTTGTGTATTTAAGTTTCATAATTGTGCAATTTTTTTCTGAGCTTCCTGTGCATAAAAAGCATGAATTTCTTAAGCAACATTTGCAAATTTATGGTTAGATTATTGACGTTTCTACTTGTGTTGCGTCAAAAGCTTAGTAGCCTTTTCTCCTTTCCATGATTTGGTTGCACTCAAATGTGGCAACACCATTGATGTTGTGACAAGTGTCCTGCCCTTTTTTTCGAAAAAATAATAATATTGATTTCTTATATGATATCAATTTTTTGAACTAGTGTAACCAATTATTAGTCATGGTAACTGTTGGTGATTTGTGATGGGTGACCATATTATTTTTTTTTCAAAATTCCTTGTCAATCATGTATGATGAGAATTACACTCAATGTAGCCATAAAATGTAATAGGAAATCTTATTATGTAACTATACTTGTGGTGCAAAATGGAATAAAATCCAGGGCAAAAAAAATTCATGCCCACTAAGAAAAGCAAGTATGGGATCCAATGAATTGGTGGAGGTGTTTCTTGTAATTTTGGTAAAGATAAGTATCAAACAAAATGGAAAAGTAGTATGCACCCAAAGGAAGGTGCCTTTTTTCCTCTAAAATTCATAATCTTATACGAGGCTGTCTCGTTGTGAGACGAGCGATGTTAAAATTACACTTATGTTATTGAATATAAATTTGAATTTGGATCTTAACTTGTCGATACATTTTTTTTTTATTTTTTTTTTGTAACCGTTATATCACTATGTCTTGATTGAAAGTTTGTAAACATATAAGCGAATGGTTTTAATACTTTTATTTATTTAGAATGAAGTCAAGTTTAATAAGTTAGTGGTATTCGAGTCATTTGTAAGCGTGTGTAGTCGGAGTTCGAATCCGAATTCTTCATCCCAATTAAAAAAACAATAATTTAATAACTTTATTATATATGCTAAGCAATTTTGAAGTAGTAACTTCCATCTGATAATTGTAAGATCAACATTTTAGAATGCATTTAAATTTGTAGAAAGTGCAACTTTTAATGAACATCTTATTTCACTTGTGTCAGATGCCAAGATCTTCATTTTAAATTATAGTATAATAAACCAAGCATAAGTTCACTTGTGTCAGATGCCAAGATCTTCATTTTAAATTATAGTATAATAAACCAAGCATAAGTTGACAGTGGTAATTAGCTTGTTTTTAGTTGTACCTATTAAATTATTTTTATATGCAACTATTCCACGTACAAAATAATAATAATAATAATAATAATAATAATAATAATAATAATAATAATAATAATAATAATGATAGTAAGTTTATAATCCATGGTCACCAATAATGGATATAGTAAATGTGAATGCTCAAAACAATATTTCCCATGTTTAGCTCCAAGAAATCGCCTAAAAATACTGAACAAACTGTCGGTTTGCTTATTATTCAATCGGATAATGTAAACAAATATTCTGTCATCCTTTCTCTCTCTCTCTCTAAAGTTATATTATAGGAATGGGGGCCCTGACCTGACGACAAAGTCAAAAATTGCAGCTGCGCTAATCTTCCAATCAAATTCTACCCTTACTTACGCTGCTTTTTTCTTATCACAAAATGACTGAAAAATACCACTAAAACCCCAAACATAATAATGACCCAATAAAAACCCCTAAATTCCAAATCTTCTCAATTTTAATCGCAGTAAGAGAGAGAAACGAGAGAGAGAGAGAGTATTTTATGACACTAACAAAAGCTACGCAACAGTAAAAAACAGTACAATTATTGAACAAGGAAAAAAAACACTAAAATAAAATAAAAATTAATAGCGGAAGAAAGAAATACATTACTGTGAATCTTGTTGATTTTCATCGCTGCTATTGCTACGCTGATGATGATGATTTTGCTCCAAATTCATTCCCAAGTCAATTCTGCTATCACTACTGCTGTTGTTGTTGTAAGCATTCATGGAGCTCAACAAGCCGATATTCGTCTCCAGCGCCTGACCTGGCGACGGCTGCACCACCATTGATCCGAATTGAACCGGGTTGAACCGCCCCGGACCCGAAAACTCAAACCCGCTCACTCTCTGCATGGACGATTGCCTATACTGCCATTCTTGCTGCGCCGCCGTCTCGGTAGCGCCGCCGCCACCGCTCACCGGGAGCATCCAGAACGTGTTGCCCATGTTGGCGGCGGCGGCCGGCGCCATCGCCCACATGGCGGGAGCCGGGATGAAGCTCGAAGCTGGTGTCGAGCCGGGTTTATTAGAATTTGGACCCGCTTCACCAGATTTGGGTGAAGGTGAACCCGTTCCGGTCGGGTTGTCTACTCTGAACCGTTTCTTGATGTAGCTGTTTTCGTCCGGGTCATGTCCGTAGGTGGCGGCCGCGGCGAGCTGGTGGTGGAAGCCGAGCATGCCGGCGGCGCCGCCGAGGAAGAGGGGCGCGGATTTGGAGGGCGGGGCGGAGATTGTGGTGCCGCTGCTGCGGAGGGAGACGTTGAGGGTGGAGAAGTTGGCCGGAATTGTGCCGGTGCCGGTGGCGGCGATGATGGAGGGCTCCGCCTGCTGGAGGAGCCACTCTATGGTTTCACCGTCGGATTTGTGGCCCAATTCTTTCGTCAGCTGGAAGACGCGGGCGGCACATAAGGCCGGCATGCGGATGCGCCGCCCGCGGCCGTCGACTTTGGTGTGGCGGTCCTTGGAGGGTTTTTTGACGACCAAGGCTTTGTTGGCTGCGGAGTCGCTGTTGGCAGTGGCCACGGAGGTGGTGGTGGAGGAGGGGGGTGAGGTGGCGGCGGCGGTGGCAGAGGCTAAATTTCTTGGTTGTTGTTTGGAAATGGAGCCCATGAAGGGTCCATGAGGTGGGGCTGAACCGGATCCAGAGGCCGTTTCGGGTTGACTTTGGTGGTGGTGGTGGTGGGAGACTAGTTGTAGGGAGGAGGGCGGTGGCTCGCGGTGGCCGGAGTTGGTGCTGCCGCCGCCTTGTTTTTCGGCGTGTGATTCCATCGATAGCATAATGTTTTCAACAAATGAAATATCTCCTGGAGTTCATACGCTGTCCTGTCGTCAAATTAATCAAAGTTTGGGCCATCCAGTGAGAGAGAGAAAGAGGAGAGAGAGAGTAAGTGAGAGAGACTTTTGTGCCAACCGAGCAAGTGGAAATACTGCTGGGGGTTCTACTTTAACTTCTCTTCTTCGTGGTTGGGTGACTGCTACTATCTTTGTAGAAAGAACTTTTATGTGTGCGTGTGCGTGTGTGTGTGTGAGAGAGAGAGAGAGAGAGGAGAGTAGGCGTGGCCCTGTTGGGTTGGGAGCCTATAGCAAAGCTTCTATAATCCGTTACGATTGTACGACACACGTTAATAAAAAATTCACTTTTCCATTATTTGATAATTATATTGGTGATGAAAGAAATGAAATGAAATAATCACAAATTTGCATAATAAAGATACCAAAAAAAAGGGCTAGTAGCAAAAAGGGGGAATCAGTGCGTGTAGTGTGTGTTAGCTGAGAAAAGGGGAGTGGGGCCCAGGCCCAAGTAGTGGTGGGGGCCCATTAGTAAATGTAGCAGAAGCTGAAAACCCACTCGTGGGGTCTTCAAAAATTGCTAACTCTGTCCACACACACACAGTTGTCCATTTGGTTTATGGAATTTCCTCACTTTTATGTTTTGCTTTTCATTGCTGGGATTTTGTTTATATTTGTATGTATTCTCTTGGTCTAAACTAAACATACACAGCTTTCCTCATAATTCCATTTTTAGATATCATTATATTCAAATTGTTTCTTGTTTTAAATTGTAATGATGATTTAGTAATTTCATCTTCTATCAAAAATTCTTAAAATTTATCTAATTCTGACAAATATATTAGAATTAAATTCATACACATGGGTCACACATTATTTTACTACTCTCCAAACATATTAATTAAATAAATTAGTGCCAAAACTATAAAATTTTAACTTCATAAGCCCATGAGGCATGAGATAGATGCACAAGAAATTCAAAACCAACAAGAAAATTTTGCTATCACTCTCATAGTTTTTACTGTTTTCCACAAGCTTTGCTTGTCTTCTCAAATTGCTTTTGTCTTCTTTCTTGCATTTCTTATCTTATTCTTTTGTCCTAGCAGCTTGGTCCTATTCTTTCACATTCAGACACCTCTGTTTTGTCTTTTTTTTAAAAAAAAAAGAACCATATTGGAGAAAATAAACATGTTTTCTAGTCATTTTTAAGAAACTATAATCCATAAAGCTCACGAGAACACGAACAAGAATTATTCGTGTAACTCGCAACGACAATATTAAAATAAAATAATGCAGAAATAAAAAAATGTCAAATGATGAGGTGAGATTTATCTAATTATCTTCTCACTCTCTTCTCTCTCTAACTGGTCATTGAACATTTCCTCTCACATCATGTGCAACCGATTTAGACCCAGACTTTGAGGTAAGGCATCATTCATGATGAAGAAACTGAACTAGTTAATGCTGTCAAAACTGAAGCACACAGAGCCCAACTCATTAACACAAACCCTATTTGGCCCCACCCTCTTCGAGCAGGCAACAGACCACACAACTGAGAGCAGGGACCAATAAAAGTAAGTGATGTGTAAGAAAGAGAGAGGGAGAGAGGATTGGTCATAAATTGGGAGTGGACCTATGTAGATGATATGTTCAGACAGAAGCTAAGCTTGCTTCCCATTGGCTAGTTTAGATATCATCGAGTCGAGTTTCAAGTAACTCAAATCTTTTCACGGACTCGAGACATGTCTCGAGTCACGTCCAATTACAAAAAGGAAAGGTTTGAATCTTTCTCTACCAAAAGTATTTTGTGCTGTTATTATGTCTTTATTTGAAGCCCTTGTTCAGCAGGTCTACGACAATGACCTCAGAATAATGGGGTTCATTTGTTTGTCCTCTTCAAGGGATCTCATCCCTAACGTCGAAGGATCCTCTAACATCATCTTGGCCACAAGGTATCCATCCAGCTATGGACCATGTTTGGTGTTTCCTAGCTTGCTTGCCTATGTATCTTCCTAGTTTCCCCGTCGTAGTACTCCGGCCAGCTTTCCTTGAGCAGACGACACTCCACAAGGTCAATTGCCCGTCTCGAGATTTGTGGGCGTCTGGTTTTGATGCACACAGCCGTTAGCAGCCACACTGCGAAAAAAGACAAACAGTCGGGATTGTAAATGAACCAAGCTATTCACGAGCTATTCAGAAAAAAAGACCGCGCAACTCGAATTATTGACAACCATAGATAAAGAAATTCATGAGTGAGCACCATCCATTTCTTGAAAAACAACCTCAAGCAAAAGATAGTGAATGAATGGTGATGAAACAAACTCAAAAGATGAAAGTAATGGAAAAAAGTTTTGGATAAACCTGGCCAAGAACCTCCTTTATGATAACTCCATCTCATGTTCTTGATAACCACTTGTGCCCTTCGATTGCTGGATAGCATATCTTCATAGGCATTTCTCCGACCAGCTCGTCGCACTTAGCTTCGAGGAAGTCCGTGGTAGCAGATGCTTGATCAGGAGTTGCCAAAGACGACAAGATGGTGACGCAATAACCCAAGGCGAACCATCTAAAGTCCATCCTTGCAGGGCTGACATTGCCAACGATCATGTTGAACTTGTTCACAGCAGTGTGAGTACTACTCTGTCTTGTACCGGAAAATCCAGCCAGAAGTAGCTCCTCATGTGGAAGCTCAAGGCGTGCAGATGCCTCACTATCCTCTCTATGAAATCCTGGCCTTCCTCGTCGTGTTTGAGCATCACCAACGCGGATCTCAGTGCCATGAAGAAGAGTGCTTGGATCTCGATAGGGTAGCCGTATATCCCCTAGTGCCACTAGGAACACTTACATATTAGATTGGAATAGCATAAGCTTTCTCAAAAAACTAGTAGCAATCTATATAACCTCAAATAACACCTTAAAACATTCATAAATGCACATCTTTTTTTCAACAAGATTTTGTATATGGTGATCATGACTAAAAGGGGAAATACTAACACAAACTTTCTCAAGAAAATAAAGGAACGATTTAATTTGCTCAAGACTGAACCATCATATACAGAAGCAAGAATTGTAAAAACAGAGTAAGCAAGAGAGGTTACAAGGTTGTCACCATTCTACGATCAATCATAGAGCAGCCGTCAGCACAGAGTAAAGTCGGGAACGTATCAAATCCCTCCAAGAGACACAATGTAAGAATTAGCCCCATCCCCATTTGGCAGTCGGGCGTCTCAGCAGAGACAGATCTCCCGTGGATTTTGTATAAGCTCGGAGAAGGATTATCCACCAGAAACCAGAATCAACGGCCGCCACTCTCCCAATGGCTCTCTCACCAAAATCCGCTGCTATTGTGTCCATCTTCCTAAGCGGATCATGAAGAACTTTGAAACTAGCCGGCACAGCACCCTCACCGAGTTTGAACCTATCTACCCTTTTCTCCCACTCTTGAAGCTGCAGCGTCTTCAACAAGAAGTTTTTCACAATATCCGGCTCACCATTCATCAGAAAGGCCAGTGCGCGGCACAAAATCATGAACAAATACCTAAATCCAATTCACCAACACATCACATCATCAAAAACTACTCAATCTCAATGGCTTTTTCAACATAGAGCTTCAATATTACCTGATTGGCCTCTGAAGCTGCAATTGTGCCGACTGGTTGGCCTCTGAAGCACACCAAAGACTGCCTCAGATTCCCCCGCGTCTACAACAATTGGATGCGGCTCGAAGGAGTTCCATCCACATGAAGCCGGGCTATATAGTGATGCTCATCCAGGTGAATATGTTCACTCATAACCTTCCAAACATCTGTTCAAAATACTTGTTAACTCACTAAGTGACCTCTCACCAAATGATCTCTGCCTCTCTATGTTCAACTTGGGCTTAGTCCTTAACTTGGACGTATCATAGCCATCCATTTCAGAGAGTCAGCAATGAGAGATGACATTGCTAAGACCACTCCGTTTCCCACCATCACGCATTCTTCCCCTCCTACCATCCACATTAGCCTTACCACCATCCACGATATGTTTCCTCAACACAAGTTTCCCTCTAAATTAAAAAAGCAGCTAAAACATCAGACCACGACATAGATACAATAGACTAAAACATCAGACCTACACGAGCAAGCGTAGTTCATATGCTAAAACGCCTAAAAAATATCGCTCTCTACACCAATCAGCGTGCAATTTATTCTGAGAAACCTAATCAGAATAATGCAATCTTGCAAATGAAAATGAGTGGACAATCATAACCATAGAAGGTTTGGGGAAAAGGGTCACCAAATTTACTGTCTAAAAGTATTTATCAAGAAGGAAAATCACCAAACCAGACTACATATTCCAATTTTTGGCAATCAAAATGTAAACCCTTATCAATTAATAATACCAAAAAAAGGCCGACTTAGATAAACAATTGGCCTAAAAAAGCTTGTGCAAAGTTACCATTCAAACAATTGGGAATTTAGGAGAGACCAACTTATGAAAATGAAGAACAAAATCGAATTGATAGGAGAAGATTGGATCTTTACAAAACCCTCATTCCGAAAGAGCAAAATATATTGCTACAATTCAAGAAAAGGTGATGGCAAATCCTAAAACAGCTCCAGTAAACAAAATGGAGAGGTTAGAAATTTTTTGTGATTGATGTTTATATTAGCAAATGCAAAACAGCTGATAAAAAGAAACCAACACACATTGTCATTTAATTGATCCATAAATGGGCTGTAACAGCAAGCCCATTACACTCATTTCTTCTTACATATTTGTTTGTTTCTTTTTCCGGAAGAAATAACTAAAATATTATTATAAGCATATTCAGGTAAAAGAACTTCAATCATGTAAACTGATAGAACGGGGATTTTCGAGTTAGGTTATGAGCTGAGAATTTAGAAGAACACAAGGATTTTTACGTGGTTCGATCGTAATTGATCTACGTCCACGGCACAAAGCGTATATCGT
>JAYDZE010565260.1:0-12331 GCA_034509125.1 Monilaria moniliformis
TGATTTTGAAACTTGCGGGATTGACCAGAATTTGACCAAACTTGGTGGTTTTTCCGGCAATTTGCCCTAAAATATAACATGGAAATACATGCACGGAGATTTAATTTGTCTTTGGCATCTGAATTTGTTAAACTTGGTAATTTGCTTCAAAGTTTAATTCGTTTTCCTTTTTCTTACATTTCCGCTTGGCAGTAAATTAAAAAACTTACGAATATGAAGCAAGTCGGATCTTCTATTCCTGTTTTATTTTCTATTGCATATACTGATGAATAACATGCGTCAGTTATGTGATTTAAATTTAACGGCATTAATTAACTTTGTAGGAAAATCATAAATCAATCAATTATAATTAGCATAAAAAATGACAAGGATTTTGGATGGAAACTGTAGAGATATCTTCTTCTAAGTCCATCAAGCCGTCTTCTTTCGGCTCTTTCATGCATCTAGCAGATAACTTCAATTTAATAGCCTTCCACAATATCATGTAATTCATGAGTATCATACTTTCTAATTAATTTAAGCCTATTGATCATCTATGAAAATGAAAATATTCACAAATTTGTTATTGTTCTCAACGAAAATATAAATATCCCCTATCAATCATATTTACTTGCTGCGTAACATAGAGATTACATCGACTCAATGGATACAATTATTTTTTGTTCTTTATTTTTGACAGATTGAAGATGAAAGGCAACGGCTTGATGGAAATGAGATCTTAAAATTGCCATCCAAAATCTTTTCTATTCTCTATTCTAATTATAATTGGTAGTTTGTGACTTGCTTATGCATCTAACAAAGTTAATGAACACAATTTAAATCATAAAATTGACACGTGTCATTCATTTGTATTGTTGAATATACACATGTGAGTTGTCCCACATCGAAATTATGAAGTAAGAGAGATCAACATAAATACCTGGTGAGCCACTCTTCCTATTACCAATTGGTTTTAGGATTGAACCTCACTAGGATTTGGTTGGTCTTCCCTTCATAAATTAGGTACACTTCAACGAATGGGACTGTACCTCGCTCCCATAAAAATCCAACATGTATATGCAATAAAAGATGAAATACAAAAATGTCATAGATGATCCGGCTTGAATATGAAGATTGGCATTCTATTCACCCTTTTTATATAACAGTACTAGGGGTCTAATTTTTATTAATTTTCACATGGGGTCCATACAACATATACATGGTCTCTGCATTGGATCAAATTGAGTTGAGATATTGGTAAATCAATAAAGCACCAAATGCCATGTCACAATATTTTGTTTACAGCTTTGATTTGGGTCCCCCAGAGAGTAAGAAAAGGAGTAATTTACATACAATGGTGACTATCTACATTGAGACCCTAATTAAACTACATGTAATAAACATGATCATCCCATTGAAAAGCGTGAGCGTAATTGGTCCCGGGCACGCAAAACACGTTGTCTAAACACTCCATTCCAAATTTACCACCAACAAAGTGCTGTTCCATCGAATGAGATGAACTTGGGCTGTTGCTCCTCACCCGCTCCCAACCATCCGACAGTCTTTGTATTTCTTTTTCCGCTTCACTTAGTTGTTCCTTCATTTTTAAGACCTGCAACAATCATCCAATTTCTTTGACTCCAACCAAATTATTTTTTTAATTTAAATTCTAATGTAAATTGTGGGCGCAATAATATGTTGGTGTAATGGTGTGTGTGGGCATGTGCTGCTCCACCATCCATCCATACATATTAAACAACAACTGTGTACGTACGACATCTATTTCACAAACATGGCTCCTTTTCACGCTTCCTACCCTTAATTAGTCAATGCATCTCACCTCAACATCATATGCATATACATAACACATATATATATATCGTCTCACATTTTTCTCTTTTAAATTTTATTGGATTTTAAAATATATATAATTGCTTCACGATTATAATAAGCCTGAAAAATGTGAAACAAAAGGTTGGGTATTTGACGCCAAACGTTGAGAAAGATGAAATCAGATTTGAATGAGAAGAGCGTACGTGAATTGGGTTTAGTAGCTAATTAATTAGGTATATGGTAATGATGTTTTCTTGCTAAAATTAACTAATGAACTTGGTTTCCTAATTAAACAAAGCGTGTCTGTGTGTGTGTGTGTTGTGGAGATGAAGAGATTGACCTCAGTCTGAAGGCGGCATTTCTCAACAAGGGTGGACTCATGGTGGGACCTGAGCTTGGAGAACTCCTCCTCGAGCTTCTTAGTCTTCCAGCGAGCACGGCGGTTCTGGAACCAGACCGCCACCTGGCGCGGGTCCAAGCCCAGCTCCGCCGCCAGCCGGTCCTTCCTCTCTGTCTCTAGCTTATACTCGCTGCAAAAGCTCCGCTCCAGCATACTCATCTGCTCCTCGCTTAGCTTCCTCTTCCTCATCATCCCACCACCCTCGCCATCGCCACCTTTCCCCTTCCTCCGTCTCCGCCGCGTTTTTACGTTCTCCACCTCCCCTACACACACAGATAAACCATTTTCAAATTCAAATTTTTATTAATTTTTGGGTTTCCAATTAACAATTACAAGTAACTAGCTACCTTGTTCTGGGACCAACTGGGTGATTATTCCGACAGGATAGTATTCAGACATGTCACTAGATTCATGGCTCATGGTGTCCTATTCCTGGTGTTGTGGATGGCACTATGATTGGTTAGACTACTGGACTTTAAAGTTCAAAGGAAGAAAGGGAGAGTTAATGTGTTTTGCTTAGGTTTAGCAGGATTAAGGATATTGCTGCACTCTTAAGCTTCCATTTATACTGCGCGATTTTTCTAAATGGACATGCTCTTTACTCAAATTTGCGAGAATGCCCCTGCTGCTGCTGCTCTTCATAAACTACAATTTTTTTATAATATACATTAATAATGTTCTCATTATATCAGTGTCATTTTATTTTATCTTTTTTCATTGTTTAGTATGGCCTCATGATAGATGCTAGCTACATCTACATGGTAGGGTGTCTATACTCTATTAATTCATCACTAAAATGTGCATTGGTTAATATGTATGTATATATAATTATGTATGTGATGGAATGGATAGTGTCTAAAACACCAACCGTAAGATGATATACACTATCAATCTATAGGTGTGCACAAATTCCACTGTGCGTAGGAAAGAAGTACCACTTGCTTTAAATGGAATAATCCGACGACTCTATTAACCTTATAATATTATTCAAGCCAAGTAAAGATAATCAAACGTGAATTTTGTGTGAGACCTCTCACATGTTAGAGATCCGTAATTAAAACAATGTTTATATTTGAATTTAAATACAACTGCACACTAATAAATGGATATAAACTTGAATTGTAATATAGATATTATCTTATGATCAATGCAATTCAGGTTTTGGGTTTTTATGCTGAATGTGTCGTAATTTTTTTTATTTTAATTATGTATTTTTTTTTAACTTTGATGAAATCCATATTTTTTTGATTATTTATATTTGAATTTAATTAGGATTCGTATATTTCAATTATTCATAATTTAAATAAATATATAAAATTGAAGATTAATAAAAAAATAATAAATTAAAAAAGTAAATGGCGAAACTATAAATAATAGAGATGTGGTTGAATTGTTGGTATTGTGACTGGAATTTGATACGTTGATATGGTTAGTAAATGGTAAAATTCTGACTGAACTGAAGTGTAGATGCTTTTATGGAAATAAAAAAAAAATACTAGCTACGCATTTGTTGAAGAGCCCCATTAGAGTACGTTTTGTCATATTGGGAAATGACATTGAATGAGGGCAAGAGAATGAGATTGGGCATCATGTGAAGAAAAGTGATCCACTCAAATCCAAAGTTTCTTCAGTAATCCACATATTCAGGAAATGTCTGGATACATTAGTTAAAATAAATTAATATTTTCGTGTAATAATTACTTATCCTTCTTTAAATCCTATTTCGGGAAGTAATATTTCATTTCCATATAAACATGCTAGCTTGTTAAACACTTGTCACCAGCAAACAAGACCCAACAGCAGAATTAGGCGAAATGGATGACAACGAACAATTTAGTACGATTCATTTATTTTATCTTGTTAGCATGTGATGAGCCATATCTATTACCTTGTATTTCTCTGACTCAACATTATTTGTCATTTTATGTCCAACATCTCTGGATAAAGTTGTGATTCCAACTACCATAAAAACTAATTATCATTTATGTTGAATTTTGCACTTTTTTGACTATAAGTGTTTATAAATCAAAAAAATTTCCTGCTATGTTACCTAGAGACAATATATAACAATATACCAGAGATTCAGATAGCCTAGTTTCATTGAATAACATAAATACGGAACAATAACAATACAGATTCTGATAAAAATATATATATTTTTTTTTTTGGCTTGCCAAGTTAGATAGTTCTAAAAACAATATCGTCTAATACTCAGATATATCTACACTATAATACATTTTTTAGTTATATTCTGAACTTTCAAGCAACTAATATCTAAACTATAAAATATTATACTCCTTCCGTTCTGAAAAAGATGTCATATTTAGTGGATGATACGAAATTTTATGAGTTTTTGTTTAGAGTGTTTAAATAGAGACATAAAAAGTTATTAGATGTGACAATAAACACTAATAATGTGAGAGAAAAAATGTTAGATGTATCAATGATGACAAAACAAAATTTATTTAGGATAAAACTTTTTTCAAAATATGGAAGTGTAACATTTTTTGTGGGAAAAACCAAAAAAAAAAGTGAGACATTTTTTATGGGACGGATGGAGTATAAATCTATTGTTGAAGAAATTCTCGGATACATGAAAACTGAGAATGTATTAAATTTTAAAACGATTTTGAATTTTGATAGGTGAAAAACATATACTATTATACATGACAAAAGCTTTGGTGCGTCAAAACGCACTAGATGCTCACTCTTTAATGAGGTAGATTAGAATTAATTAAATATAATGAACCATTGCTGTGATAGATTAATATTAATTAAAATTGATTAGTGGTTTTTGGTTGACGGTGCTGGCCGTGCGCGCGTGCGGAGAACACTTCAGTTACATATACATATCAATTATTTAGCTTCTGGTAATTGACTATAGCTAATATATGCAATGTCTGTGTTACTCTGTACGTGGCTTTTTTCTTTCCAAAAAAATTTCAGTGCGCTTCCACTCCACATGCGTGGCTCGAGATGATTGAACAGAACCTAGTACAAATACTTTTTTTTTTGGTCAATCAATGAGAATGGATAGGGCATTTGTCTTCTTTATTTTCCTATAATCATGTTTTTATTTCTCGGAAAACTAATTAGTTATTGCTTTAAGGCAATATATAGTCTATTATATATGTGATGAAAATCATTATTTCCATCTAAAAATGTAAACTAATACCTAACTTAAAGTGCCCATAATCAAGACAAAATAAATAGCGTCACACACGTCTATACAGTGGGACTCCTTGAATTATTTATTTTAATAAAATTATTAAACTCCAAATTAAACAATATTAAATTCTAGATATGGATCATTAAATTAATTATAAATTCTAATTACTCTATAGGTATCATTATTTAAGAATCGCGAACGTCCGCAATTAATCTATTATCAAATGGATATTATGAATTAGGCATACTTAATTTCGATTAGTAAACTGAATAAAATAAGAGGAACCCATTTTCTCCATAACTTTTACTTGACAAAGAAATCTCCAGTTCTTGTCTATTTTGAAAGTCGGAAAGCCTTTCTTACCCTTACCTTTGCAAATCACATCATCGATCCGCCAATCAAATATTCTGAAAAATATCCAATTCACAATTTGTTTTTTCTTTCTTTCTTTCTTTCTTTCTTTCTAGGGAAGTAGGAACACTGATGAATTACATCCGAATGATTAGCAGATAAAATAATAATTTTCTTGTCCCTTCCCAAATTTTGTATTTTCTCAGTTTTGGATGAATTTGGTCAGCTTATTTGAGTCGACGTTGAAAATTATTAATTAGTATTATTAATAATATAAATTTATGTTATAATCAGATTAAAAAATATTTATAGGTCTACAACTATTATGATAGTAGTTCTACAAATGAAATAAAACAAATTAATATGTCTAAAAACGTATTAGTCAGTAGACCACATTACATTCTGAGGTATACCTAAATTCATCTCACTTGTGTTACACAATATACAGTCCATTTCAAAAAATTCAACATTAATTTAATAAATCAATGAAGGAAATGAAATGCTTGTGACATGTTTATAGACACATTTGCATTTCATTTTGAGATGTTTAATCTGAAATTGGTTTTTATTATAATATATCATATTTAGTAATAAGTACATTCATAAAAAAATGAAATATTGCTAATAGTTATAGTAAATGAATAAGAAATTCAGTATTAACTGTCGTAAATACCATGATACTTAATCCTTAAAACACAATTTTTCTTAATTTTTTTGCCATTGAAACATTCCCAAAAAAATTTAGCAATAAAACTAGGTTGTTTAATTAGTAAAAAAATGTTGTGCTAACGGTTCACCGCAAACTTTTCCAAAAATATACTAAGATCTTAATTGAAAAATAAACTAATATTGTGTTTTAATTGTGACAGATATTGGACCTTCCTATCGTCTCTGTCTGTCAATTGTACATACTATAATGTGATACTACTAGTTATTGAAAATTAGTAGAGATAATAAAATTTGCTTAATATGATACAATTGTCATGAATCATGATATAGCAACACAATAATTAGTATAAATAATATAACGTGAGCTAGGATTGGTTGTAAGAAAAAAAAAAAGAATAGAACAAAAAAGTCGATCGAGCACAATGAAGCAAACGATAATAGGACAGAAAATCAATGCGTAAGCTCTGACGTCACAGTTACACATAATCACGCTTAGAGGTGATCTGGCCCATATAAACATAATTAACATTATAGTATATATTTTGAGAGCAGCATAGTTATTACATCTTCCATTTTGTTTATTGAATCTTGACGCCGTGCATTTCATAATGTAATTAACTGGTCAGTCGCAACACACATTTATTACTCATTGGATTAAATTTTAGGATATTAAAATCATTACTAATTTAAATACACATTATATAAGTTTTTGACCCACTAATAATTGATTTTGCAGTTTGTTAGAACAATAGAACTTGGCGCAATTTGTAGGGCTCCAGCCTCCAAATCTTATTGTTTTATTCTGTCTGATAAATGGGATGACCAGACACTATTATTTCTACCTTGTTTCCACGAAATATATATATATAAATATATAAAATTAAAACTCTAATATTTATTATTTCTGCATATATAAGATTTTGGTCTAGTATCGTAGGATGAGTAGATTTGGTGGATAGAAGTGGAAGAACGTGGATGGATTTGACGATCCACTCTGGGAAACCGATGAGGGAGCTTCAGACAAGAAACCACCACTAATTTGTCTGTCCTTGAAACTATTTGTGTGTATGTGTTTTTGTGTGTGTGTGTGTGTGTGTGTGTGTGTGAGAGAGAGAGAGAGAGAGAGAGTTTTGAAACTTCGTGATATGGTGCCACTGCCTTTTAATCCAAGTATTGCTGTTTTAGAATTATAGTTTATATGATATGTAGTATTAAAGTAAACTCGACTTTTAAGTAAGTCAAATTACTTTTCTAATACAAACCATTAGAACCTCAATCATGTTATGTTACATTCTTTGGATGGTTACACTTACACCAGATAAGTTGTTTCAAATGAGGTCAATATTTTTTTATTCAATGATACATGATATGTAATACTAGTTTACACTGGAAATCTTAAAAAAAATGTTATTTGAAATAATTAAAAGAATTTATTGTGCAGCTTTTTTTGTTTGTATGTTTTTTGTTTTTCCTAGTAAAAGGACTCCCGAACTCCACTTTTAGATTGGACGAATGAAATTAAACCGAGCATTGAATTTGGACACTAAAAAAACTGAAAGCAAATATCTCTTTCTCTCACTAGAGTGCCCGTAATAACTTGTTGATACGACATAGCTAGGTTGAGTGCCTATTAAAGACCATTCTTAAAGTGTACATGAAAAAAGATAAAAAAAATAAATAAATAAAATAAAGATATTACTTGTATGATTATTTGTTTTTAATAAGAATCTGAACTCGTATGTTAGACAATATTCGTAATTTAGTATCATTTATTTCACACGATTATATGGGACCATTTTTTCTTTTGCGTGGTATATATAAATACAAACATCTAAATTTATATATAATTTAAAATGAATTGTCTAGCTATACTTAAGTAATACAAAATACAATTTCGAAGTCATACTTTTTTCATAAGAAATAAAATTTAGAAGGCGACTGAGAAGGGATATGAATTACTCAATCATGGCAGTTCAGAGGTTGGTTCGGATAATGGACAGTTAGGAAACATTTGGTATAATAAAACAGAATAAGGAGGAAATAAAATGAAACTATAATCAAATTAATGATTATTTTTATGGGTTGAGAAGTGAATAACTTTGCCTAATCTAATGTAAATGGCGATAGCAAATGAAATGATGATTTCCAAGAAATAGTCATTCCAAGCAAACGAATGAAATTGAAGTAGAAATCACCATTTCATTCTCTCATTCATTCCATTATATACTATACACCTCATCATGAGCCTTTTACTTTGAGTGATATGATTAATTGATAAAATATAGGATTGAATATTTGAATGAAAAACAAGTTGAAAATTAATCATCCATCAAACTAAATTGTAGATTAACTTGGTTTATCTTTATTATGTGTCCATCCTATCACTCAAAGTAAATGCTCCCTTAAAATAGTACACTACAAGTTTTATTAAAAGTACCGTTGATAGTGATGAAACGGATCTTAATTGGTAAGATGTTTCCTTTTAAATCAGTTGCTCAAAATCATATAGTATGTGTGAATGTGAAAATATAAAAAAAGTTAAAAGTTTCGTATAAAATATAAAAGTGGAGGTAGACGATGATTTACTTCTCCAGGAGAAATAATTAGATAATTTGCGCGCTACTTTTATTGAAATTTATAGTTAGATATGAAGGGTAATTTTGATATTTCTAATGTTAGTCATTGTATTTTATTTAAATATAAATAAATATGATATACAAAAATTATATATTGAATTTATAAGATAAAAATATAAATTTATATATTACATTCTCATATTCCTTCCACAAACATATCAATCATGAGAAATGTCATTCTATTTATACTTAATTTCATTTATTCTTACCATTTACCTTATTAGAATGTAACATTTAAATAATTTTATATATAGGTGTTGAATGGACAAATAGGGGCTTAACATGCAATTAACCGTATACATGCTGCAGATAGCTCACACAGTACACATATCCACAACTCAGGGGACATAATAAATATATATAGGTATTAGGTGGTGATGTATCCTAGAATTAATATAACTTAGCAAATACTCTAAATTAATCCACATTGTAATAATTAGTAATGAAACAAAGGCCAAAGCATCGACCATATAAATGTCGAAAAGCTTAGCTATATTATGCCATTACGGGGATCACCTATATGGCTATATATCGCTTCTACTAACTTGATATTTTTAATTGTCTACTAACTATCGATAAATAGTCATTTTTGCTTATGAAAATACTTTGCGTCACAAACTTGAAAACGATACTTTTCTAACTACTTTTATTGAATGTAATGTTTTCACAAAATCTACTTGTATTTTTTATTTTGGACGTTTAAGTAATATTTTGTTGTCAATGTCTATGCTTACACGA
Source organism: Monilaria moniliformis (assembly GCA_034509125.1). Taxonomy (NCBI): domain Eukaryota; kingdom Viridiplantae; phylum Streptophyta; class Magnoliopsida; order Caryophyllales; family Aizoaceae; genus Monilaria; species Monilaria moniliformis. The sequence goes on from JAYDZE010565260.1 coordinate 9,776, forward strand.
TTGTACTCGGAACGAGCACACGATCGATCAATTTACCATCATGCATATACATGCTGGTGCATGACCACACAACTCAGGGGGTCTAGTCATGTATTCAGGTAGTTGTTATTGTACGATTGGAATGTTGAGTCATGTAGGCATGCAATGAAGTATGTTTGTTGCATGACTCGAGCGGTCTGATTAATGTGTTCTTTCACGACTATAAATCTCATTCATGCAGCAGTCTAATATATTGAACCGTTGCACGAGTGCAAAAAGGCGGTCCCACTTGTGCGAGCGTCGCTAATTCTACCAGCGTGAATGCATCAAACAAATCTCTCAACTCTCAATGGGATTATTCAAAGTCGTCCAATGAAATTAAAATAAGATGTAAACTTATAAACAGGCATGTGTGTGAATATAGAACACATGATATGAGTCAAGTTTGACCATGATATACAAGAAAAGCGGGCATGCAGTTTTCCAAGTAAGCAAGTAACTGTTTTGTTTCGTAGAAGAAACTAATAAGATGTATGTAATATTTTAGTCTTAGGTGATGTTTCGAGGAAGACCATTTTATCCGCAAGAACTTTTGCGCCGTAAAAGAAGAAAAAAGAAAAAGATGTATTGCGTGTTGTAAGTTGTAACTCAAGCCGCACATGCATGGTAGGTAGTATTTGCTTCGGGAAAATAAGTTTATTCACTGATACTCTTCTAGAAGAAGCATTATTTTGGAAATAACTTTGGAATATAGTAATTAGTAAGTGTATGTAGACGATAAGGGTAACTGGGTAAGTTAGGGAAAGAGTTACTACATTGTCAAATGGCATTTTTCAAAGAAAGGAAACTTTGTACCTATGCAGCCCCTCTAGACTGGATAGTGAACCTTCACCCAGAGGGTGGGATTTTGGGGGGGAGGGGTTGAAGATGGGAATTTTACCTTCGACCAGATCTGTATTTAGATAGATGTTATGTCCGATAAAAAATGGAAATATATTGGTATTAGCATGATCATAATGATGACTTTGTGATAGTTTTAGCATGATCACATTAATGCATTGTTCAAGTTTAATAAATCGAACCGTATTAATTTAGCTGAGATTTGATTTTTAATGTCGAAAATACAATTGGCTATCAGTGATAACATACGACTACCAACAATCACATTTGGCAACCAGAAATGGCACGCGGTTGCCAACGTGGACGAAATGATCTCGTTTTGTGTTAGGGCAAATACACATGTTTAGCCTATCAACATTGTGTTATGATACTATATATTAGCCAATAAATCATTCTTACTATTTGTTCTTTGAATTTTTAATCCAATGCTAGAAATTACTTCTGAACTAAAATTGACATAAATCTAATCTAGTGAATTTGAATTATAACAATGATTTATTATACTACAATTATCACAAATCAGAAGATAAACCGATGCAATTTTCCACAAAAAATACATACTTGTTAAGATATTGATGCTACCACTCGTGTGGTCGCCAAATGCCTATCTGAAAACTATAATTGTTGTTTCAAATCCGATATGAATATTAAAAAGGAAATGAGAGAAAGAATCGGTGGATTCAAACTTCAAAGTCCTATAGGTTGACAACAGTGTTCAATTAAAGGTGCATCTACTGTTTCGGGATCTAACTTCTCAAAATAACTATATATATGCAACTATATCGAATTATATACTACCTCAACTATATTCTAATAGTGACATGTTTAATATCTCAGACCAAAAATATTATATTCGAATCCACCATCGATCATAGAATAGTACTTGTAAAATATTGCTATAAAATTTGCGAATACGATATAACTAATTATTGGCAGCTAGAGTTGTCACAAATATTTTTCCGGTAACATATAATAAATTTTTCCAGTAACTACAAGTGGTAGCAAAGATAAATAAATTTTGCGATAGGACAAGTGATCGCATGACCGACTAATTCTCTTGGCGCAAATGCCTTTCTGTTTCTTTCTTTCTTTCATTTTAAGCAATATAGCTAGTTCTATTTATGGAAAGCATCGTACTCAGCTCGGGTTAAGACTGCATTATTTCCTATGAGGATAAGAGCAGATGAATGTACTCAAATGTGGTAAGAAATGGATAAGGATGAATCAAAATCTTCAAATACGTACGATATATTTTTGATTTAGTTTATGAGCGTTTGTTTTATACTAGAAGTTGGAACTAAGAAAACAAAAACTATAGTAAGAGTTTGGACTGTAACGTAAGAGGCCGTAAATATAAAGATGTCATTTTCGTCTTCCAATATGCGAATTTAATTAGTTGAGCAATATCTCTTATGCCATACTTGGTATAGTGGAATGGAAGTGGGAATGTAATGACCATTTCTACCTCCATTCCATTCTTTCGCTTGGTTAGATTTTTTCATCGGAATCGCGATTCCAATAGGAATCACCATTTCTATTAGTTTAGGAATAGTCATTTCATTCCAATACATAGTATTACCTATTCCTTATCTTCTAAATTTTATTCTTTGACAAGATTACCTTTCTATATTTTATTATTTTCCAAATTCAACCTCAAATTATATATATATATATATA
>JAYDZE010565271.1:0-12330 GCA_034509125.1 Monilaria moniliformis
TTTGTTTTATACCTAGAGCTACTGCAAAACTCGTACAGCTTTCCTCTATTGGAGAAGATAATCAGAGCAACCTCAGCATCACATAGAACCGAAAGCTCATACGCTTTCTTCAAAAGCCCATTCCTCCGTTTTGCAAAAGTCACCTGCCTGTTGATCTTGTTCTCTATCCTCTTCAGCTCAACTCTCCCTCTCCCCATTTCTCTCTCTCTCTGGATCACTCTTCCTTCACAAAAACACAAAACCGTCTCTTTCTTTCTCTACTAGTACAACATTATATCCCACCTCCTTTATAAGTATCTTACCACATTACACATACATACATACCACCATATTGTATACACCTACTCATCACGTATATATACATGAAAAAGTCAAAAGACAAAATTCTTGCCAAATTAAACTAATTAATTTCTGATTTTGCGTGGAGAATTTTGATAGTTGTAATCGATTTTTTGGTCATAGTATTATCAAACAATTCTTTGTGGTCCAAAATATAAGGTGCATGGTGAAAGCTGAGGAATTTACAGCTAATGTATTTAGGTTTTGATCCAACGGTAAGAACTGGGGTGATGAAAAGCAGACAACATGGATGAGGTGGGACTAGGGCCTTTTATAAGGAGAGGGAAACCTTAAAACTGAAGAGTAATAAGTAATAACGATGCTAAGTGCCACGTGTCAACGTAAGGATATATACATTCACGAGCCATTTACATCTTATGAGTAATTTTCTAGATGCGAATATTTTTTTGTATCCTTTCCCTAATTTCATATTTGGATTTGGCCTTCTAATTCGACTACATTTTTAGGCGATGTTGGGTTTTATTTCTAGTCTCATTTTCAATAATTCCAATTAATGCAGTTGACAATGTGAGTTTGATCGTATTTCAATTCCAATATTTCCATTGATGATTTGACATTTTAGAGTAATTTATATAGGTTTAGAAAATGAAAACATCTTCTTTTCGGTTTTGGTTTTTGATTTCTCCATTTATCCACCTATGTGGTGAAATTATTTCTCCACTCCTGCCCGTAAAAAGTGAGCACGTTTTTATGGGACAGAGCGAGTATTAAATTTATCACATTGCAACAATATATATGTATATGATTAACAATCTATATTTTTCTTATTAGAAATTAACATAAAGTATGATTTGTTTTCTTGCTTGCTCGCCAATCTGACGGACCTAATCAGTCTATATTACTCATTTCAGAATTTATACTTATAAAGGAGGCTGATGTACTAGAAAAAGAAAACGAATTGACCCAATGCTTGCTCAAAGTTAACTCACTTATGTTAGCGATCGATTTCTATCAAAATTATATAGCATCGAATTTCAAGTAGTTTGAGGGTGTGTTTGATAGAATGGATTTGGAATTATGTTGGAATTGTAATTTTATAAAATTAAATTTGAAGTTATAATATTATAATTCAATTTCAAATCATTTGTTTGGTAAATTTAATTAACTGATATAGAATTATATTGTAAATCTAAATTTTTTGTTTGGCAAGTCAAAAAAATTAACCAAAAGTTGACATTAACTTTTAATTGAATAATTTATTTTATTTTATTTATATACGTTATGTAGCATTTAGAGCATGTGTATGTGTGTGTGTATTTTTTATTTATTTTATAAATATGACACTAAACAAATTTATGGTACCAAACATACTCTTCCATAAATATGACACATATTATCTATGTTATATAATCTAAATACATATTGGTAGGTACCAACATACAGTTAGTTCAGTAAAAAATTAAACCGAACAAATCAAATAATTGTATTCTCATCAAATGAATAAATATGTTTGTTCTTCTAAAAATTTCAAAAGAACAAACCACAAAATTCTAAATGAAATGACTAAAAAATGGATATAATTTAAAAATTAGATTAAAAAAACTAGAGAGAGAGTCGGGAAGATAGTGGTGGGTGTGTGCGTGTGTGCGCGCGAGAGAGAGAAAGGGAGAAAGGGTATGTATGTGTGTGTGAGAGAGAGAGAGAGAGTGGGAGGAGAGAGGGCGTGTGTGTGAGAGTAGAGGGGTGTGCGTATAAGAGGGAAAGAGAAATAGAGAAATGGTGTGTGTTTGTGTATGTGAGAGAGACAACGAGAGAGAGAAAGGGTGTGTGTTTGTCAGAGAGAGAGGGAGCGAGAAGGGGAGAGATAGAGATAGAAAGAGAGAGAGTGTGTGTCTGTGAGAGAGAGACAATGGGACGTGCGTGTGTGAGAGATAGAGAGATGTGTGTATGAGAGAGAGAGAGGGTGTGTGGATGTGTGTGTGTGTTTGTGAGAGAGGATACAGAAGGGGAGAGATAGAGATAGAGAGAGAGTCTGTGTGTGTGTGTGCATGTGAGAATGAGAGAGAGAGTGTGTGTGTGTGAGAGAGAGAGAGAGAGAGAGAGAGATAGAGAGAGAGTGTATGTGAGAGAGAGAAGAAGGTGTGAGAGAGACAAAGAAAGTGAGGGTGTGTGTGTGAGAGAGAAGGCACACATTAGGGATATAGAATTTCAAATATTTATTTTAGCTATGTAATTCAAATTGGGGAATTAAGAGACTTAGAATTGGAATTCAATTCCAAATCCAAATATTTTTGTGGTATCAAACAATGGATTTAAAATTAATGTCATTAATTCCAAATCTAAACCCTTAATTTCATAGCCTACTGGTTAAGGGTTTTAGCTTTCTTTTTGAGGTACCCAGTTTCTAATCTTCACTTTTTTTTAATTATGTAATTTTTTGAATTTCAATAAAATTTATATTTTTCGATTATTCGCATATATATATATATAATTGCAAATTATATGAAATAAGAAAGAATTTTAAAAAATAAGAGATGAGACATATTGACAGTGATAAGGAAACAAAAAAAATTAGTGCTTCAATTTTTTTTATTTTTAATTATGTATTTTGTTTTCTTAACAACTAAAATCAAAAAAATTCGAGGACATGTTCAACTTTAATAGGCAAAATAAATTAGTATGCGAATTACTAAACTACTTACACGAATTTACACAAGCTATCACTTCAAAGATTATGATACCTAGCTACCAACATTGTTCAAAGTCATTTTGTATTCCAAAAATAAAAAAAAAATTAAGAACGTCTTCTTAAGATTACTTTACACTGATTAGGCTCAAAAAAATTATATTTTCTCGCAATAACATAACAAGTAACAGAAATAGAAGAACCAAACTACGTAGCTACGGGTAAAATTCGTAATCTGCAACGTGATTTTTAATGAAAATATTAAATAATCTTAGAACAGTTTCTTTAAAAAAAACGATTGCCATGAGCTATGCAATACATATTCAAGTCGAATTCTGAACAAGCTGTATATTTATTTGTATATTTTTTTATGGTACCTTATAAGTTAATTTTTACCTGCGAATGCAATATTCTACTACTTCGATCACTCTTACAAGTTCCATTTGCATGTGACATTTCATATACAGTTTCAAAAGAAACATAATTATATTTGATCCAACAAATAAATTTACAAAAATTAACAATTAATGCTCTGTTGTTACATTACTGAACAATACCTTAGTTCCCTTTTATTTTTCTTTTAATTTTAAGGCCCAGTTTAATATGGTAGATAAGAATAAGATAGGATAATAAAACTTGGCCCAATAATATTAATTTGATATTTGGTAGCTAAGATAAATTTCATGTCGATCCGTTGAGTCTCGGTTAATTAATCTCTGTCCGCTCAACAATGCTCATTTTTCCACTATTACAGCCACATTCATTGTCGGACCATTTTGGTGAGATAACTGATTGTTTGAGCGAGTTTGTGCTGATATGCCCCTCTTATTCTCTCTCTTTCTCTGTCCATGAGACTCTCTCTCTCTATGTCCCTTGCGACTCTCTTTATCTCTTTGCCCCTTACGACCCTCTCTCTCAGGCCCTGCAACCCTCTCTCCCTCTCTGGCCCTACGGCTCCCTCTCTCTCTTAAGGCGGTGACGACCAACGATAGTGGTGGTGTGCGGCGGTAGCGGATGTCATCGCACCTTTGTCGTCGTCGCTCCATGGCGGCCGGCTCTTCGAAGGTTGTGGTTGTGACAATTTCCTCGTTTTTTCGAGGGTTGTCTTCGATTTGTGTTATGGTTGTCGGCCTCCAACATGGTTTCCAGCCGTCGTTGTGTTTCACCTTGTGGCTGTGATGATTTCGGTAGATCTGAGCCACGAAGATCAGATCTTGATTTTCTTTTCTGGTTCAGTTGTTGTCTTCGATTTGCTGGTTTTTCGACTCGTTGTCTTCGATTTCTTTTTCGGTTTCTGCCGTCAGCACTCTTAATTTCCGCATGGTTTCTGACTGTCGTTGTGTTTCACCTTGTAGCTGTGATGATTTCGGTAGGTCTGGGCCACATAGATTAGATCTTGATTTTCTTATTTAATTTGAATGTTGTCTTCGATTTTCTCGTTTTTTCGATCCGCTGTCTTCGATTTCTTTCTAGTTAGACTCGTTGTCCTCGTTTTTCGACTGGTTTCCGGCCGTCGTTGTGTTTCACCGTCGCCGAAGAATGGAAGCCTGGAAGAGACGTTTGATATTCTAGATCTTTCATTTTTAGTTAGCTCATCATCAAAAAATAATCTAAATTAGTTAATTAATTTTAATCTATTAATGAATCTTAATTTAATTTAATAGATTATCTGATGAATCACTAAATTCGCTATATTTATCCATAGATTAAATAATTTATAGTTATCAAAATATGATAAATCACTAAATTAGCTGAATTTGTCTAATTATTAAATAATTTATCGTTAATTAAAATAGTAAATTAATCTTAATCTATTAATTTGATAAACTCATCTAAAATAATTAATTTGATCTTAGTTTAGTTTAATAAATTATCTGTTAATTACTTAATTTAGCTAAATTTATATTAATTAATAAATCTCTAATTTAACAAATATTGTCCAATAATTAAATAAAAATATATATTCATATTTTGAAAAGAAAAAAAATGTCAATTTACATCTTATTTATAATATAATCTAATATATCAAACACCACACTTATTTTTTATCTTGATTTTTATCTTATTTACCAAACAAACGTCATTAAATTGTTATTTTGTTTGGTTTAGACAATGTTATACGTAACAAATGACGTTGCTTTCAATTTATTAGGCAATAGAAATAGCTGTATACATGTGGTAGCTGGTGGATTAAGGGAGGAAACATGTCTTAATTAGAATGTCAAAACTACAATGCTATAATTAGTATACAACTATTGCGAAGATAACATAATTGCTGTTTTTTACGTAGTAATTATTGTATATTTTTAGAGACACAATTCTTTCATCATAGTACGTAAACTAATTTCAAGAAATAAAGCAGTACATTATATTTTTTCTTTATACCTGTTTTTTACTACAACTAGTTATTTGTTAGAGTATCATGATTCATGAATAAGCTAAAGAAGCTCAACACGCTTTTACTTCTAGAATTACTTTTTCCTTTTCTCATTTTTAATGAAAACATAAAAGAATTTTCAAATTTGCGCCGCATATATAGTAAGAGGAAATAATGATACTGAAGCGCAACTCAGTTGGTAAGACATTTTTCCTCCAATCAATAAGTCGGAGGGTTTGAATCATCAAGGGTGCATGTGTGTTAATCTAAAAAAAATTAATAGGCAATAACGTAAAGTAATAATTGCCAATTATATTAATATACTTCCTCCGTTCCACCTAGGGATGTCAGTTCAGGCTGAAATTTGTGGGATCTATATAGCCCGTTAAATTTAGAGGATTAAGGTTGGAAATTTCTAATCCGATAAAATTTCATAACGATTAGTCTACAACCTGTACAGTATTGACCCCAAATCTGATGAGCTAGCCTTGGGTGCAACTATTGCCTATTCTTCCGGCTTGTTTGACAATTGGTTCGACAATTCAATGATAATTTTGATAAAATGAATAGCTACACATAAATAAAATAAAATTAACTCTCCAATTTATATCTAATGTATATATGCATTAGATTTTTACTAATATAATAAAATAACAGATAAACGAATTAGAACATTCAAGATTACTAAAATAAATATTCTAAATTCTAAAAAATACTTTAAAATTTATCAAAATGTTTATATTAAATTTTAATTTTACAAAATTTAAATTAGATTTTTTAACATGTAAGACCATTATAACATATTCTTATATGTTAAATCATTCAACAATTTAAGATTTATCAAATGCCACAATTTTTTAATTTTTTATATTAGTAATATGTAATCGTGTTTGAGTTTTAATATATATTCTAAAATTCTCCCAATTAAATATTGTAATATGAATAATTTTCTCATTAAACATTGGAGATATCATGCATCCCGCTTTGTAGAATTCACTAGGATGGCGAGCAATATGCTTATTTACATAGTGTAGTATGAGTAATTTTCTCATTAAACATTGGAGATATCATGCATCCCGCTTTGTAGAATTCACTTAGTGTTTGAGCACACTTGGAAATAGACTCGTTCGCAAAACAGTGCAAGCTCTTATTTGTACATATAATTGGTTGCATAGATATTCTGATGGTAAGATTTATTTTTGCTATAAATTTTTTAAATTATCAAATTATATTATATTTTAATATTATAGTTTTTTAATAGATGGTGAAGAATTTGAAGACCATGAACTCGAAGTGAATGGTCAAGTTGAAGCTCAAAAAATTATCGATATTGAAGAAGAATGTTACCCAATTATTTAGACTTTAGATTCATTTTTGAGACACTTGACTCTATGAAGATAAATTATTATTGAACAGTTGATTATTTATGTTATGCAATCTTGGATTTTTTTATAAAAAAAATTATACTTTAAATTTTATGTTTTTCATATGATTATGTTTTTAATTTTTTATATATGTTATTTATGTATTATAAATATAGGATGTTTAAGAATGAAAATACACATGTTAGTTTTTATCGTTAACTTTTAGTCTGATTAGTCCACTGGGCTAGCCCAAAAGTTAAACGATTAGTGTGAGGGTCGGAAATTTCTAACCCAATAAAATTTCAGTCCGATTAGCCCGCAATCCGAGTAGGATTTAGGGCTTACCCAAAACTCAATGTGCTGGCTATATTAATATTCATAGTCCCACCAATTAAATCCACTTTCAATTTTCACGTATATTATAAAAAAATATTTAATATTCTTTGGAAAATATAATTTACATACACTTTTCCTATTTTACCCTTATTTATTGTTCTATTTATTGTCTTCACAAAATATTAAATAAAGTTATTTTGTTAAAAGAATATTTTAAGATAACATTAGAAAAGTGGACAATAATTTGAGAGATTCCAAGAAAGGAATAGTAAACTATATTAGTAAGACTGAAAAAGTAATTGTTTATATCTAAGTTTGAGCTTTTATAGAGCCAGCATATATATTTATAAATTTATTAATAATCTGAAACAATGTCATAATTGTCTATGTTACGATCTACCAAGATCGTTTTTCTTGTTGAAACCACTTTTTTGTTTTTTGTTTTCTTGAAAAACAACTTTAATTTAGTCGGCTGAAATTAAAAGTTGCTCGGCATTTCTTTTCAGTTTGTATTCCCATTTTCTGCAGAATAAGTATAAATGTTAGATAAGAAATATCAATTATTCGTAAACCTTTTTTGTGGTCCATCTTCTTCGTATACCATCAGGCAAGATCCTCACACAAAGAAAAGTTGCAGAGAAAATAAGCAACTTAGCACCAATTACAATCTACATGCTCTCTCTCTCTCTCTCTCTCTCTCTCTCCCCCTCTCTCCCTCTCTCTTTTTGTTTAGTGATATGAACTCGGTTTGATGTTATTCATTTAACAATATCTTATTCCTTTTAAAGAAGTAAAGGTAGTTGGTTCTTGGTAGGTGAAATTTATTGGGAAAGTGGGAGGGAGGTCATTTTGGGTTAATGAATTCCTAGGTGAGGTTGTATTGAAGTGTATAATACTTGATGCTAATGGTGATCCTATCAACAGAAAAAATCGATAAAAAAAATTATAAATAAAGAAAACGAAACGGCCGATTTGCCAATCCCAGTAATTTAAAACAATTTAAATAAAATCCATGATTTTTATATCAATTAGGCCAACTTCCAATTCATAACTTCGATTAGGCGAATTATGTACATTAGATATTGAAAATAGCTAAAATTACAACTGAGTACCTAAGTCATAGATAAATCGGTACTTTTAAAAGAATCAGTTGAAATCTTAATCAACTCGCAATTTTTAGATAAAACCGATAGGACATGTTATGATAGACTGGATTATCAATATCGCAGTTTAACTAGTGAAGTAAATTTCCCATTGATTTATAGTAAAACCTTCGTAATATTATTGGGACCGGAGAAGTTTATTAATTTAGAGAGATATTACAAAACATGAATAATTTAAAAATTTAAAAATTACCTTCAAAATTATGGGGTTGTATAATTCATTTACTATGTACATTAGTTATTGATGATGAATAAATTAAAACACAAGTTTTAATTACTATTCAAAGAATGTATACTCATTTAATCATGTTAATTGGAAGTTTGAGTGATCTCATTCATTGTTTTTTGCTATAGTAAAAGAATGGTTCATGATTTTTTCATAAATTTTTATGGCAATACGAGAAGACAACGTCGCACGTCTTGGGTGTAATTGGGAGATTTAAATATGAGATCAATGCAGATTTGAAGTTCAACAAAAAATAAGTAATAGTAGATTCATAATTTACTAATTTGTCTAAGAATGTTCAAATGGATAACATATATATCTGAATTTTTTTAAATAATTATTAATTTATCGTCACCTTGAAACCTTAAATATACATTAGGATTTTCAAAAAATATTATCTTATTATTTAATTGATTGATGTCCAAATTTGAACTGGTCCCAAATTGGGACTGGACAAATTATTAATTTTACCGAAGTTATTAATATATTTATTATTACTTTATGAAGGTTTTATTATATATGGGTGAGAGTTGTACTCCGAGATGCTTAATTGTAGTTCTACTTTCTTATTGAAACTAAATGCTAATTAAATTGGATGTGGGCTTGAATAATTTCTTCCAAGAAGGCAAGAACCCCTTTGTTTGTAGTTACGTGTTGCAAGTCTTATTAATGATTGTAATTACTCGCATCAACTTGTGATGTAAGAGTTTTTTTTTTTTTTATCAAGCAAAAGACTCAAACCGCTCAGGATGGTGAGCAAGTATAACAAAAACCAGTGAAGCAGAAGCAAAAGACCACCGACCAAGGACACGATCCCTAAACGAAATAAACAAAAACCTGCAGACTCGACTAAGAAAGGCACATGCCCAACGAACAGGGAAGACACAAAAGACAAGACAAGACCAACACAACACCAAAACCAAGACAAAATATAGAGGTTACTACGAATCTATATAGACCTAGTGGCCTATAGAGAAATAGAGATCACATGGCCTTATTTTGTTATGTTGTGACCAATTAATTTGTCTTATCTTCTTCCACCTTTTGTCTTCTTCTTAGTTTCTTTGTCTAATCCGTACCAAATTGTGGAATGTCTCGAACCATTTTCACAACTAGTTCATTAATGATCTACCACCATAGAATATGCATGCATCAACCTCATTCCTTTCTTCTCATAGAAATATTGAATTATAATTTGGTGGGAAATTGATTGTCCCACTTCTTGATTGACTTCATTTTTATTTTTTTATTTTTGCTAATCTTTGTTGGGTTGATGTTACCTTAAATGAAGGGAACAACTCTGAAAGAAAATTGTGTTGCATTTCATTCCAAGTAGTAGCTATGCTACAAGGGTGGAAAAATAAAAAATAATTCCCTAAGTAAGGGAAATGCTACAGTTTGATAGGGATTAGGGACTGAGATATGGTATGGCAATGAAATGATTTGCATTTTGAGTTCCGCGGAAAATCGTTTTCGTAAATATGAAAATCAAATATATAACTGTGCACAGCGGCGGATACAGGCCGACCCCCCTGACGGGCAATTTCCCAATACCCTGGCCGAAAACCACCATGGTCACCCCCTCCGTTAGTTGTCGGCCCGTCCCAAAAAAGAAGATGACTAAAAAATTAAATTTACTGCAATTAATTCCGCCTCAAATCCATTTATTAGTTTTAGATCCGCCACTGACTGTGAATGTATTTTATGAAGATTACATTGCCTGAATTGGGGCATTGATACAAATGGTCATTTACATTAATTGCTTGCAGTTACTTTCATTTCAACCCTTGCTCATTTTTATTCGTTTCGATCACTCGGTTTTACTTTAATTTCCATAAAACGAGAGTTGATACTTGATACGGCCTCTTAATCAGCAACCATCTCGTCCTACTCCTCCTTAGCCATCTTTCTTTGGGTACGCTAATCTTTTCTTACTTCTTTTGATAAATGAAATACTAAAAATAAAAATAACTCAAACTCACATATGGAGTGTTATTAACTCCTATGAAGGGATAATCCATTTTTAAATCATGAATTTTGACCTGATTTATAATTTTTATTCAACGTTAAAAATAATTTTTGCAATTCAGACTCTCCAAAAAAATTGACTACCCAAATTTTCCCTTGGCTCGAGAAATCAAGGCCCGGACTTTGATGAGTTCTGAAAAAAATATTATGGCATATGAGCCGATGTCCAATATTTGTTAACAGCGAAGAATTTTGCTAGAATATTTTTAAATAATTGTCACTAGATTGGACGTCGAAATTCATTGACATAAGCAAATATTAAATGTTCATCCATATGCATCAAAGCTCAGACTCTGATTTCTCGAATCAAGATCTCAAATAATTGGATAATTGAACTTGAAGTTGGCGTGACTGAATTAAGATTTTATTATTGGCCTATTTCAAACACTTGAAGCCTTAATTTCAAACATTTAACGATGAAATTGATAAAAAAAAATATTATGATGACAGATAGATATCTGTACTTCATTTCAATCTCACGAAAAAAAGGAGTGTGTCTAAATTGCAAAAAAAAAAAAAAATGCTAAAATTGAGTCATTTTAATTTTATTTTTTTCTAAAGAGTTTGCTAAACTTGAGTCTTTATTGCTAAGTTGCAAAAAACTTGAATCTAAATTGAAAATGACAACAAAAAAAAAAAAGTGTTAAGGGCATCAGCAACGCGGCTCATGCTGCCCATCCCTCCAAGAAGGGACATGTTGCGAGGGCTTTGGTGGGACAGGCGGCTCAGGACAGAGGAAAAGGCATCGGACAACCCGTCACGCGCCCTCCCTCTCGCGGCCAATGAGAAGGGTGTGTTGCGCCCACTTGTTGGGCTTGTGAGTAGGCGTTAACACATCAGCATTTTAATTATTATTTTTAATTGGAAAAAAATGTTTTTTAAAATAAAATATATTCTTTTCCCAATGACTATACCTTTTATTTTAATCATCCCAACCTCTTCTGTCTTCCATATAAATACCTCATTCCCTCACTTGATTTTTCACACCATTTCTATCTACTTTCTCTCTTAACTTATTTCTCTTCTTTACACACATACTAATTTTTTGAAAGTCATGCACCATGTCTGGCGACGACTGCCATAACCAATAGCGAAATTGGTTCCTTCGTGAGGGCTACGGTCCAAACTAGGGTGAGCAAAATATCCAAAATTCGAATATTCAAATCGAACCAAACCGAAATTCAAAATTTAATTTGGTTTTTTTTTGGATTTCAGTTCGGTTCCGTTTAATTTTTTGGAGAAATTTAGTTTTTCAGGTTTTTTCGGTATTTTTGGTATTTTTATGCAATTTCGGTTTTTCCAATTCAAATCTATTTTTCTAGTTCGAATTTTGTTTTTTCCAGTTCGGATTATAGGATAATTCGATCGGTTCGATTTCAGTTTTCAAAAAAATTCAGTGTTTTGGTCTGATTCGGTTTGGGCAAAAAACCAAATAGAAAACTGAATGTTCACCCCTAAACTCTAGTCAAAACACTCTGGGTTCCACCTAGTTGTCGACGCACCCCACATCGACGCCCCAAGGGGCATACCCCCACGACCTCCCCACTCAAGCGTTGGACGACATCCAAATCTCCGACGAGCCATTCTCCCCGCGATGTACACCGCCGAAGAAACGAAGCGGATCTTCAAGGTGTACGTTGACACAAGGGAAGATCCGGTAATCAGAAAAAACCAAAAAGCCAAGGCTTTTTGGAAGAGAATTATTGATGCATAAAATGCACGCAGCCCGAAAGGTGCCCCGACACGCACGTACAAGAAACTTCGATCTCATTTTGACTAGGGATGTCAATCGGGTCAGCCCATCGGGTTTCGGGTCAGCCCTACTCGGGTTACGGGTTAATCGGGTGCGG
>JAYDZE010565282.1:0-12329 GCA_034509125.1 Monilaria moniliformis
ATCAATGGTTATTAATTGGTCTTAGTTCTCATGGGAGATGTGAGTTCTCATTTGATTACAACTCTATATATATATATCCTTCATGATAAGGCCCTAGGCCTATGGGTCTATTATCTTTGTTTGCTTTAATTAAGCAACACTCTAACTACTAATTAATTATTGCACATAACTAATATATCATAATCTAATCATATATCTTTTAATCTCCCACTTGAACTAATATTAGATATTATATGAAGCTCTAAATTTGTATCTTTGAGCGGATCCATAGTATACATAAAGTGTGACCCTATAAGTCTTCATTATTGACGATAATCTAATCAAAGTTTGCACAAAACTCTTGGATTGCGTTGTGCAATGAACTCGACATATGGAGGACGTTTGCGTGAATTTGGTAAACAAGCCTTTGTATGAAATTTATGTAATATCCCTTTATTTACGAACCACTCGATTGAATGTAAAATTTGCCATGTGTCTATCTAAATAGTTCAATCAATTTATCTCATCTTTATGATACAACTCATTCAATCATATTTAATTACTCTAACTGAATATATCTTTTGCATTGACCAATGACTTAATGGCCAAATATTATAGAGACATTAAATGTTTTCTTAAAATTTCAATCGAGGAATAAATCTCATTTTTGGCTCAATTATCATTTCCATTTGCCTCATGATGTACCCAACGCAAGTCTGAGTCTTATCATCCTTTGGAAGGCAAGCGTTGTACAAGGTCTAAACACACCACTAAACAAACATAATGAGTATTGACCTCAAGTCTAAGTACTATCACATACCCAAGATACTAATAAACCATAGACACTAAACAAGAGGTTTAATAGCAGGGTATACCAATACTTTTCAAAGTATCCATGTGTCCATCACGGATATTTAATATCATATAGTTGTGAGATCGACTACATTCTCTAAGAATGTGACGCAGATGACATGATAACCTATGACATGTCATTTATATCACATTCTTGAGGACCATCGGTTAGAGATATTTTAGAATTACATTATATCATTAGTGTCTCACACCATTAATGACAGTTAAATTTAAGGGAACAAATATAAAAATAATGACAAACAATTAAAATAATTATTCTAATAAATGCAAAAAATCTATAAAAACTCAAATTGTCATATAATATAATCAAGTAAGGATGTCTTAATACAAATTATTTTTAAGACATACAAACTATAAACTCTAACTAATTCAAAACCAACTATCAACATGTCTTACGCCTAAGCTTTCAAAGTGTTTGTTGTACTTTGTTGTACACAACGGCTTGGTGAAATGATAGGTCAAGTTATCATCAGTAGGTAGTTTTTCTAATTTCACATAACCCATTTTTATTATTTCTTGGATCAGATAATATCTCTGTGAAATGTGCTTGTTGTCATTTGTGGCTCTCGATTTCTTTACTTGGGTAACCGCACCAATATTGTCACAATACAACAGTATTGCACTGCTAGCATTTGGAACTACACCAAATTCTTTTACAAACTTTAACAAGGCAATGATCTCTTTGGCAGCTTCTGATGCAACATTATACTTTGCTTCGGTGGTGGAATTAATAGTTGTGCGCTGTTTGGAATTATTCCAACTTACACCACCATTGAGAAGAAAAACATATCCAGACTAAGACTTACAGTCATCATGGTATATTTGAAAGCTAGCATCAATATACCCAGTTACGGATAACTCTGATTGCCCATCATGGACTAAGAAGTATTCTCTAGTCCTTCTAAAGTATTTAAGAATAATCTTCACGGTTCTCCAATGTTCTTCACTAGGATTTTGATGAAATATACTTGTCATGCTAAGTGCATAATACACCACATCTACCTAGTACTTATCATGGCATACACAATAGATCTTATAGCAAAAGCGTATGAGATCTTCTTCATATAACTCATTTCTTTGTAACTAGAAGGGCAACCCTTAAAGACAAAATAATGCCATGTCCCATAAGAATATATCTTTTCTTGAAATTCTATATTGAGAAGCATCTAAATAATTTTCTATGTAAGTGGATTTTGATAAGGTAAACAACATTTCATTCTCATGCTTACTATAAATGGAAGAATCGTTGTTGTTTCTGACAAAATCAAATGATTTGATAGCTTTGTCAAAGCAAATATTACATGTTTTTCGGTACTTCACAAAATCAAAAATAAAAAAGAAGAATTTACTTAAATTAATTAAAAATTTAATGACACATGGCGACATTAATCACGGTTAGATCAACAAATCAAACCGTTATAAATTGGTCTTAGTTCGGAAATAAGAATGCGTTCGGAAATGAATATATCCAGATATATATATATATATATATATATATAATCAACATACATATATATGATAAACTTTGTAAGTCCAATTAATATGATCTTTCAAAATTCAAGTTGCATACGACATGACAAAGATCACCAGCACAATGCTGCTGTTGTTACTGATAATGATTAGCACGGCGAAGCGCACCCCGTCGGAGGATCCAATACAATACACCGGAGTGGCCGACAATACAAACTACACCATCGGAAACTCATATGGCGCATTCCCAGAGATAACCATCTATTGCACGACTAGGGTATGCCTACTCAGAGTCGGAGGCAGAGCTAGTGGCGGCCATGGTGGCTGTCAACACGGAAATCAAAGTGGCCACACGCTACTACCACAGCATCCCGAAGCTGGTTTGCCTCGATGGCGGTGGTGAGGTGTTCATATGCACTAAGTACGTCAACCGCACCCTATGGGCCGATGCCTCCGCAATGACGATGACACTGGAGAGCAGGGTGACACTGAGGCAGATGATCGAGGAGGCAGTCGGCGCTGGCATGGCGCTGCTGTAAGCGCCCTATGTGGGGGGTCGATGGTGGGCAGGATGGCAGGAACGACGGTGCATGGGAGTTCGCTGTAAGGTTTGGGGAGTCAGGTTTATGATTATGTCGCACAGTGGTGGGTGTAGAGGGGTCAGGAGGGGGCGACCGACCACACCGACAACTAATTTTCCCTTAGGGTCTCTGCAAAATCACTATGGTCGCCCATCTATCAGGATGACCGGATCTGTATGAGATAAATTGAGAAAGAAAAGTGTGAATGTATGAGAGTGAGATGGACGTGTTGTTGGAAGAAACGAAAGCTTTGAACGTATTGGAGATTATATTTAAGTTTTTATTATTTTATTTCGCCCCCATCATTTTTTAATTCTGGATCCGCCACTGATGTCACGAGCCTTATTATTGTGATTCCTGTTGGGGCAATAGAGGTCTATGCGAAGCTGAGGGTTGGAAAGTCGGGATCCGGACCTTTATGCGGCCAAACTCTCGCTTGGGGTTCTTGGTGTCATCTAAAAATAATTGATTCATTTCATTTCATTTCATTTCTTTATGTATGTAAATAATAATCACTTTAAGATATTAATGATTAAAAAAATAAAGAAAGAAACGCACTTGGGTGTGCACAGGTCTGGCCCGACCCGAATCCAATCCAATTAGACCCAAAACTTTATTTGGATCTGACCCAATTATTTTTGTATGTATGAACTGTCAATTTTATTTACCAGTATTGTTGTTTTTATTATGAGCCGAATAACTATCATTTATGCAACCGTCATTTTTAATCATAAGAATTATTATTTTTCTTATTTGGAAGACTGATACTTTTATGTATTAAACTTAGGGGTGATAATCGGTTTCCGGTAATCCGGGAAAACCGGTACCGAACTGGTACCGGACCGGGAACCGGTTTCCCAAGTACCGGATATATCGGTTCCGGTCCGGTAACTGGTACCGCCCCTCAATCATAATTCTGGTACCCGGGTAACCGGTACCGAACCGGGTACCGGTTAACACTAATCCTAAATTTCTAATTTCTAATTCCTAATTTGATAAGGTACCGTATGTAGTAATATTTACTTATTTCATATACACTCTATTTACTTACTTTCATTTCTTCTTTTTATTTATTAATAGTGATGAAAGCTCTTGGTTTTGGTGACGAGACACGACAAGAAGACAGTGCAACCGGCAGCGGTGGCGACGAAACGTCAATGACTAGTCCAGTATTTTATCCAAACTATTGTTTTATATTCCTAATCCTTTTAATCTATTCCTTGAAATTAGGATTTTGATTTGTAATTTTATCTTTTCATCCACATTGCTATCTTGTTTCCTACTCTTAGTTAAACTTCCTTATAGCAGTGCCAGTGAATACTGAGGTTGAAGATAGCAACATGGCAGCATCACCTATTGAAGAAGATTTCATGCAGACATTTAGATAGTTTTGGCACCCTATTTGTCATATTATTGTAACGACTTTGATATGAATGTTTTCGTTGGCCAAGAATTATATTAGGCTTTAAAAAAATGAAATTTTTTTTTATGGAAACCGGTTCCATAACCGGTAAACCGGGAGAACCGGTACCGAATTGGAACCGGAACCGGGAACCGGATAACATCCGATAAATCCGGTACTGGGTACCCGGATATCCTGTTCTGGTTCACCGGAACCGGACCGGTTATCACCCCTACTAAAGACCATCGTCTATTGATAGAAAATCATGATTTAATTAACAATTAATTAATAGTTAGCCAACATTTAATTAATAATTGATCAATTCGCAAGGCCACCTACTGTTGATCGAACCATGCAGATAGTCCAAAGCCAGAACTGAACAGATCACTGCCACCAAGCCAAGAAACCCGGAAACACTGAAAACCAAGAAACCAAAATCAGAGTGTGAAATAATAAAACGTTCAAATGGAGAATTAAAACATAATCAAATATAGATGGTTGTTGCATATTTTGCATAATTAGTGGAATATTTGTCAGTTTTCTCATCAACAAAAATTACTATCCATGGAGCATATTGTTATAATTTCATAATGATATACCATATTAAAAAAAATTGTATTACAAAATTTTTCTCTTTAAGAAATTAAAACTATATAGGGCAATTGTAAATTTGCACTAACTAAGCATTGATTGGTCATTAATTATTTTCTAATATTATCTTTCTTATTGTTGATTTGTTTAGAGACACACCATAAATTATCATTAATTACTTAGGAAACGGACTTGAAACCAGTTACGTAGGTTGTTCTATAAAAGCCAGCAAAACATAAGATAGTAGAATTATAAACAAAATGGCGCTGAAATTGTTGTTTTTGGTGATGTTAGCCAATGCCATCGATATCCAAGGCAATGATGTAACGCCCATGGTTCACGTGATTAACGCGGTGACGGACAAGTCTCCGATCGATCTCAATTTTTCTATTGAGAAAAATGATTATTTTAAAATGCACTATAGTTTGAAACATGGTGAGGAGTACACTTTGAAGATACTAGACAATGGCCCTAGGTTTTATTGTGAATTTAGCCGAGGCGGAGGGGTTCAATTTCTTACTGTACCTCTTTACGACCGGCTCCGAGATGATTACGGTACTCAACCTAATATATATTGGAAGGTTGACGATGTTGGAGTTTCTATCAGCTATGACAACACTAATTATCAAAGAGACAGTAGATGGTTATCCAAATAGAAATTATTTGTGTAATAAATTTCGACATCATACGATGCTCAACATAATCTCCCACGCAATATAGTGATCATTCAAATTGCGTCATTCCTACTCAATTTTACAATTACTTTCATCATTTGTCTTAGGATAAATATTTGGAATCAAATCAATTCCACCTGCATTATTAGAAAATTTATATTATCATTATTATTATTATTATTATTTGTTGCATTTTCCCTACACGTTTTCGGGCGTAGAGAGATTTGTCTCAGAAAATGGGATTAGCTTTTACGGATGATTGATCATCATAAGGGCAAACGTTTGGGTACGATTGGTGAGTGATGGAGCAGAAAAGAGAGTTGAGCCAAATTGTGCCAATTTTGGGAGTGGTTGCATGTTTGATAGCTTGTGGATTTATTCTGAGGTATGCTTTTGTGCAACTAAAAGAAAGTGGATGTTTGTAGGCTCGATAGTATCTTGATTCTTCCCCCTTTTTTCGTCGATCGCTTCTTCTTTCCTACCCCTGGTCGTGTTCCAGCATTCGTGCCTTCAATTCCCTCGAGAATTAGAGCGTGACAGATAATAAAATCCACACAATTTTAGCTGACAATTATTATAAATTGTGTATTATGCAACTATGTAATAATCTTCATCGTAATAAAAAAATATGAAGTTTTTTATCATCTGAAGTGAAGATTTCAATATATATCATATATTTTTTCTAGCGTCCAATCTTATTCTATAATCTTTTTTACTTTATATATCAACACCCAAAAGATTTTTGGCATCAGAGTGACCCATTGGCCTCTCGTAATCCTTTTTCCTTCCAAATGGCTTCCACGGACAACCATGACCTGGCATTCTCATATTCCAACAAGGATATTCAATTTTTGTTGGCCATGACTACAAGCAATGGAGTGTTCTAATGCAAACACTATTTATATCCCATGATCTTTGGGATATCATCGAAGAGGGGGTTCACATCACAGACTCCTGACAGGTAGCTGTCCTGACAAATCAATAAAAATAATGAGTATAAAGACAACAAGACCAAAGATACAAGGACCTTGTCCTTTATACACTAAGGGATAAGTTGATCTATTTCTTTCGTGTATTACAGGTGTCAAACCTCAAAAGATGCATCACAAATTTTAAAAAGGTAGTTTGGAGGCTAAGAAAATGTTGTTTCAATAAAATTACAAAATTTGTGGCATGATTTTGATAATTTGATTATGAACGACAATGAGAATGTGCAAGACTTTATTCCTAGAGTCTCCATAGTCGTCAGTCGAATTAGAGGCTATGGAGATACTTTAGAAGTAAGAAATATTGTCGAAAAAGTATTGTTACCAGCAAGATTTGAACATATTGTTGCTGCATTTGAGAAATCAAATGATTTGTCAAAATTAATATTTGACCAACTGATGGATCGCTCGAGCACACGAGAAAAGGATGAGCAGATTCTCAAATCAAACTTTGGAACAAGCTTTTCAAGGAAAAATTAATATCTCAAGCTTAGAAAACAAAATGAACGGGAAAGAAGAAAATAAGAAATTTCCGAACCAAAGATCAACAAGAAGAATGGGTCGTGGAAAACATCAAATTCTCTGATAACAAGATCGAGGAAAAATAGGTACGTTCGGTTCAAGTCCTTCAAATAAAAATTTGGATGCGCATTGTCAAATTTGCAGAAAAAATAGCCACGACACTCAAGATTGTTGGAGTAAAAGAAAAAGATGTAAAAATTAAAATCACTCTTAAAAGATTGTCGATGATTTTTTTCTCCGATTTCGTTAAGAGTTGGGGCCTCTCAATCATTTTTGGTTTTGATTTATAAACAACTATTTCTTTTGAGGGCATTTATATGCTTTGTTCCATCGTCTTTGTCACATCCCTTTAAAAATTTATTAAAGTACATGCTATACATGTATACCACATAGATAATAACAGGTAAAATTATATTAATAGACATTATATAAAATATACCTTAACTGTGCATTCCACGATTGCATCTACATCAACATCTTCCTCATCCACCGGCAATTGGTCATGTGCGGGTTGTATAATATGGTAAGTATATCAGCATATAACATGTATGTAAAGCAAGACAGTACGCGCAGTCATTATATCAGTATATCACATCAAATAAATTATATAATGCATTATATAATTTAGCATGAGGATCTATCTGAACTATCGTTTGGACATTAAAAAATTCTTCATGCTCAGGTTCTGAACGACCAATCTCCTTATCAGTTCCAGAAAAATCAATTGGACCGCCAGGTTATCATCAGCTTCTTTCTCTTTAAATGACTCTTGATCAGTACCCAGACTACCCAATTGTACAGCCAACTGATTATCTTGGTTCTCCATTTGAGGTTGTCGTATGTCATAAATTTCCTCAGCATCAGCACTCTGCAATAAAAGGAAAATAATTATTCGAGCAGTAAACTATATATACTCAAGCAGTACAAAATATATATTGGAGCAGTATAGAATATATACTCAGGCATTATAGCATATACACTAGGGCAGCATAGCATATATACCTTAGCAGTATAGCATACACATTCGAGCAGTAGAGCATACGTATTCGAACAGTACATCAGATTTACTCTACAAGTATATTAAATGATTGAATGTCCATATATCAATAGAAGACGTACATCGTTGAAGCTCTGTTTGAGGTGGTTGGATGTCACCATTTTCATCATCATCAGCACCCCTGATGATAGAGTAGTGTAGCATAGATGATAGAGCAGTATAGCATAGCTATTCGAGGTGTATAGCATATCAAATTCACTAGACAAAATTACAGAAAAGAATTGCACCAATCATAATTTAAATACTATAATAAGTCCAAAAGCAATAGCATCGATCTAATTGGACCAAAATTTAGCACAACAAATTTATGCCACTAAGTCATTAACCATACCAAATTCAACAACACCACCAAATTCACCATACAAAAACACTACAACAAGTCAACAACAACAACACCAAACAATTTTAGTTTCAAATTTCTAATTTCTAATTTCTAATTTTCGAATCCAGCAGCACTAAATCCAATTTTCAATTCCAATTTCCAATAGAGATTTGAGAGAGGGTGACTACCGTCTGTCAAACCGATTATGGCGGGACACCGGAGAGCGGATGCAGAATTTCTCCTATGGGCAACAAAGATATGGGCAATGATGGGTTTCTATTTCTCGAATGGATTTCACGTTTCTCCACAAACCAGGTAACTTTTCTAAATTTAGAGTTTTAGTTGGGATGGGCTTGGTTTTGGTTGTAGTTGGGCTTGCTTCACTCGGCTTATTTTGGTTGCAATCAGCCCAAAACAAGAATCTCGTTAATGAATACTTTGCAGATTCGGCGCTGACAACCATGGGAAGGGGCGACCATGGCGTTTTTCCAGTTGGATAAAGAGAAATTGGCCGTTAGGGGAGGCCGCCCCCTCCCGCCCTCTGCATCTGCCACTGCATATAATATGCTCGTGAGTACTACATGTAAACAAATGGGGGTGAGAGAAACCATGAGAATGGATTTGGACATTTGAGAGGGTGGCGGTCTTCTAAAGACTGATTCTAGTGAGTATTTTAGGCTAGGTTTTCATTTTAGAAATTGTATAATATTAGCATATTATAAATATTTATTGTAATACTATAAGGCCTCGTTTGGTAGGTGAGACAAGATATAGCAAGATAAGATAAATTGTGTCAGAGTTCAAGATATGTATCGAGATATGGCAAGATAAGATATGACAATTATATTTTTTGGTACATAAGATAAGAATCTAGATAAAAAAAATCATTTTATTGTTTGGTAGTGTGAATTATGTTGTAGATAATATGTAAAATGATGAATATGCACTTATGAAAAGGGTAAAAAAATTAATTAATAATTGATTAATTCGCAAGGCCACCTACTATTGATCGACAACCATGCAGATAGGCCAAAGTCAGAACTGAACAGATCACTGCCACCAAGCCAAGAAACCCGAAACCATTGAAACCCAAGAAACCAAAATCAGAGTGTGAAACCATCTAAACCAACGAACCAATAAACCAAGCCAAAATCTGGACCAAAATGTTGATACCTAGGAAACCAAAATCAGAGTGTGAAACCATCTAAACCAACGAACCAATAAACCAAGCCAAATCGGGACCAAAATGTTGATACCTAGAAAATATAAATCAAGCCATCGGGACCAAAATAGTGAAACCCATGAAACAAAAATCAGAGTGTGAAACCATCGAAACCAACGAAACCCACACATGCCGCTGGACAAAATCAAAAGGGGCAGAAAGAGGAATACGTGCACGATTATACTCACCCCCAAACATGCTTAAATAGTGGAATACGTGCAAACCAAGATGGGCCAGAACAATTAAATATGGGCCTCACTATTGGCGCTCTAGACTACCAAACACATAAATTACACTATTATACCAAGATAAATTATCCTTATCTTGGTTTATTCTCCCTACCAAACGCACCTATAGATATATTTAATATATATACTGAATTTTTGGTATTAGATATGAAAATTCATATCGTTATCATACCGTAACTTTTCGGTACAGTATCATACCGTACCGAAATTTATGATAAACCAAAATTTTGATATATTCGGTATTTTTCACTATGGAAAATCCGATAAATCGATATTTCGGTATTTTTGTTCACCCTTTATATTTTGATTTAGTTTTCATTTCAGTCACTAAATCTATATAATTTTGTGTCGGTCAAATGGATCGATAAAAAATTATTTGTTATTTATTTATTGTAGACCTCAAGAAATTTGTTTCAATTTGCACCTATGCACGATCGAATTAGTTACAAAATGTTAACCAATGAATGCATGCAATAGCTATTATCTTGTTGAATGATGTAGCATGAGAAAATCTGTTGATATTTTTACACTAAATGAAATTCTCTTATTTATAATTGTTGTTTTGTTCATATCTCATATCGTGTTTGAGATTAATTTTGTGTGTAAAATTAGTAAAAGTGAATCTTATTTAAGATATAAAATCGGCTAAAAAACATATCAAACATGAATGCGACACGAATTAGCTTTTATCTATAAGTAATTATCCTTACTAGTGACACAATTATGGACTCTTCGAAGTAATGTAATGCATGTCAGATTTGTTCAAGAAACTCAACAATTGAAACTTTTAACTAAACAATAAAACGTTCAAAGGGAGAATTAAAACATAATCAAATATAGATGGTTATTGTATTACAAGATTTTTCTCTTTAAGAAATTAAAACTATATAGGGCAATTGTAAATATGCACGAACTAAGCATTGATTGGTCATTAATTATTTTCTTATATTATCTTTCTTATTGTTGATTTGTTTAGAGACACACCATAAATTACTCATTAATTACTTAGGAAACGGACTTGAAACCAGTTACGTAGGTTGTTCTATAAAAGCCAGCAAAACATAAGATAGTAGAATTATAAACAAAATGGCGCTGAAATTGTTGTTTTTGGTGATGTTAGCCAATGCCATCGATATCCAAGGCAATGATGTAACGCCCATGGTTCACGTGATTAACGCGGTGACGGACAAGTCTCCGATCGATCTCAATTTTTCTATTGAGAAAAATGATTATTTTAAAATGCACTATAGTTTGAAACATGGTGAGGAGTACACTTTGAAGATACTAGACAATGGCCCTAGGTTTTATTGTGAATTTAGCCGAGGCGGAGGGGTTCAATTTCTTACTGTACCTCTTTACGACCGGCTCCGAGATGATTACGGTACTCAACCTAATATATATTGGAAGGTTGACGATGTTGGAGTTTCTATCAGCTATGACAACACTAATTATCAAAGAGACAGTAGATGGTTATCCAAATAGAAATTATTTGTGTAATAAATTTCGACATCATACGATGCTCAACATAATCTCCCACGCAATATAGTGATCATTCAAATTGCGTCATTCCTACTCAATTTTACAATTACTTTCATCATTTGTCTTATGATAAATATTTGGAATCAAATCAATCCCCCCTACATTATTAGAAAATTTATATTATTATTATTATTATTTATTACATTTTCCCTACATGTTTTCGGGCGTAGAGAGATTTGTCTCCAAAAATTGGATTAGCTTGTACGGATGATTGAGCATCAAAAGGGCAATCATTTGGGGACGATTGGTGAGTGATTGAGCATAAAAGAGAGTTAAGCCAAATTGTGTCAATTTTGGGAGTGGTTTGAATGTTGGATAGCTTGTAGATTTATTTTGAGGTATGCTTTTGTGCAACTAAAAGAAAGTGGATGTTTGTAGGCTCCATAGTATCTTGATTCTTCCCCCTTTTTTCATCGATCGCTTCTTCTTTCCAACTCCTGGTCGTGTTCCGGCATTCGTGCTTTCAATCCCTCAGGAATTGGACTGTGACGGATAATAAAATCCACACAATTTTAGCTGACAATTTTTAAAAATTGTATATTACGCAACTATGTTATAATCTTCATCGTAATAAAAAAATATGATTTTTTTTTTGTCATTGTTCATGAGTTTATGGACTAGGTATATCATGGATGAATGTATTAGTGTATCTATATTCTTTTGAGATATCCAACTTGAGCAAATTCATATAACCTCTTTATAATTTTCAATGTAACACATATTCTTTGATAAAATTGTTCAGGAATTAATTTGTAAATATTTGGAGTCAAATCAATTCCACCCAACTATTATTATTATTATTATTATTATTATTATTATTATTATTATTATTATTATTATTATTATTACTATTATTATTATTA
>JAYDZE010565293.1:0-12329 GCA_034509125.1 Monilaria moniliformis
ACAGCCAAATGGTAAACCCCAAATCGAAGAAATCGAAGTCCCAGATCGAGAAATCGAAGCCCCAAATCAAGAAATCACAGCCCCAAATCGAAGAAATCGAAGCCCTGATAGAGAAATCGAAGCCCCAAATGGTGCGTTTGTTTACACAGAAATCGAAGCCCCAAATGGTGCGACGCCGGAAACAGAGAGCGCGCGCAAGGGAGAGAGTAGAGAGTATAGAGAGTGGAGAGACGAGAGAGTAGAGACAGAGTTGCATCAGCGCAGAGAGAGAGTCGAAGCAGTGTAGAGAGAGAGCGGGTAGTAGAGAGAAAACCTAAAGCAACAGTAAACAATCGCACCCAAATGGTGCGATTGTATATCAGACGAAAACCTCCAAAACGGCGCCGTTTCGTGCGCATATGCAACGGGCCGCGTTATTTTATCTCAACCCGACGGGCCGAAGTGAAACATCCATCTGCTCTACCAAACACCTTATATACACTGTTAGGCCTATGTTATTAATCCTATCTGAACCCAAGCCTACCTACCAAACGTGGCCTTACAAGATTGGACAAAAACAAACTCTCTCTAACTCTAAGAAACAAGTTGCTCTACTCCTTTTTTTCCTCTCTCTTTATACTTATCTTCTCATACAAGAATGATTGAAGATAGAATGAAACTGATTGACTTATTGTGTAAAACAAAAGAACCATGGTCAACTATTTATAAAAATACATAACCGACATTCGCTAGCTAATCTCGTCAGCAACGAACACGCAGCAGCCTGCCAATAGCAGTGATGATCCATCAGTAGTAACCATTGCTGATCCATCAATAGTAACACTAATCCACCACTACTGCTTTTCAGTGTAATACTCAGTACAACATTATTGATCTATCAGTAGTTCCAACTACTGACCACATAATTTCGTGACTACTGACGAAATTCGATGTCACCCTTTACAACAGCAAAGCTCCACCCCTAAGTCCGTGTATATCTCGATGGGCATAATTCCTTGTTCCACACTGAACACTATTCCATCCACCACCGCCAACACTTCAGTTGTCATAATGTTCGTTCTCGGAGAGGTTCTTTTCGTCCACGCCGCACAAAATGCACAGTTCGAGTCCCTTATAATCACTCCTCCTCCGAAAACATGGTTTTGTCATATTGACTTCAAAAGACATCAAGAATCTCACTTTATGATTTACACTTTTTTATTTTCTATGTTTTAAATATATATTCTAAGATATGAAATTTTTTCATGTCACGGATTATGGAACCCAACTGCCAGCACTAACACTGTTGCAATTATAACAATATTTTGCATTCCTTATCATAATCTAAATGGTGTCATATCATATTTAACAACTTATGAAATTTATTCTATTAGGATTATGCATTAAAGTTTTATAATTTTGACTTAAAAAATATAAAGGAGGTCACTTTACGATTTATACTTTTTATGTTTTGAATCTATATTCTAAGATATGAATTTTTTTTCATGTTAGAAATTATGAACTTTTTAACTTTCTTTTATTATGATTAACTTTCGATTTTTTAATTATTAAATGCCTACATGGCGCTCGACCATAGAGGATAGTGCATGGTTGTCGTAATTTATAGTATAAGACATGGTATAGAGTCAATTCTTCATTTCGAAGGAAGTGAATGGGATACAAGCTTCCTATAAAGCAACCTCTTCAATTTTCAACAGAAGGTACCTTAGCCATGAATTAGCTCATGGATCCTTATACCAGAAAAAGCAACGCAATATCAGGCCAAACCCTCCAATCAGAAATGCAGCTCGCCAAGTGGGGATATGATGGGAGATGGTGTTGTTGGCCAGAGAGGAGGAATTTTCGAGTTAGTGGAAGCCAAAAGGAAATATTATAGTTGATTGGTTGGCCAAATTTGCTTGTAATTTTAGGAGATTGTTGATTTATGAAGGAATGGGACCATGGATTTATACCAGCTTCTTCTATTTTACATATTTGGACCAAGTCAGAATCAAATAAATGTATTATCTGAGAGAGGTTATTAATTTATCTGAGTACTAATTTACGAAGATTTATCTATTTTTTACATTCATTGAAGACACATTGGCCAACTAAACAACTTCTACAGACAAATAAATCAGCAGTTAGTACTTGAGAGTCAAACCACAAAGGACTTAAAAAAGGAAAAGATATACATAAATTTTACCAGCAAATGTAACAAAAATCGCTTCGTGTGGATTCTACACTAAACCCTTCACATCAGTCCTTACACTGCAGATGATGTAGAAGAAGGCATCCTTTTCCCTTGCATCTTTACAACCTTGACAATCCCATAGGTATATATATATATAGAGAGAGAGAGAGAGAAAGAGAGAGAGATTTATACATAGACTTTAACCACCCCACACTAGTTGGAATATATTTTTGCTGACGGGGCCACTGATCAAGTTGTTGCTCTGCCTTTTGAGCATTTCCTCTTGTGACCGAACATCACCCTCCTACATTAAGTAAATATGATACCAAATAAAAACCTGCTTTCTTTTCAAGTAACAAACCGCAAGTTGAAAGTTAGGTTCAGCCAAATTCAATGTATAGATCACAATATGTATGAACACACTCCTATCCTGAAATGATTTTTATGCGGTCTTCTCCTCTCCTCCATCTAATTTGAGTTAAATGGTTCCCTATTTTTCTAAACTCGGTACTTTTGAGCATCTTAAGTTTTCCCATGCACAATTCCTATCCATCATAAACACATCTCCCTCAATTTCTCAGGTATTGGGGCTAACCACACTGCCATTCTATTGCATTCATTATGGATTCTCCTCATCTAGTGTGTCTGTGCATCCATCAACAATTGTACAACATCTATTTATACGAGGAACAAGAATGTAATGAGAAGCTGACCGTTGGAAGCAAATAAGTGACGACAGTTAACAAGGAAGTGAATCCTGATCCCCGATCAATAGAGATTCCATTAGAGTTAAGAGCTTCAATTCAAGCCTTAAAAAATCTTTTCCACACAAGATTAGCAGAAGGGGAAGTTTTGTAGATTTTCAAGCCATTACAAGGGTAAAATTGAAGAAACACAAAAATGCTGTGGAAGGGTTTATATTCCGCATTAGCTCAGTGTACTTTTTCTGTAATTTTCTTTTACAAATATAGTAATGTACCAGTACTACCAAACATAATTGAACATGACCATGAAATGTTGAACTTTCCAGCAGTATATTGAGGCCGGTTAATGATATAAATGTAGTAAGAACTTTCATAATTTCATTCATTAATCACGTTTAATGTCGCTTCTATGTCAAACTAGTACAAGAAGCTGAAAGGGTATTTCAATTAAGCTTCAATATTTGGCTAGAAGGTATCCATAACAAACTAAGTTCTAAAAAGGCATCACAGAAGTAGCACACCCATATCTAAAAAAGCTAAGAAGGCTGCCTGAAGTTGACATGAATTTATCATCTTATGCAAAACCTGACAGATGTATATCATATAAACTATGCTTTCTGAAGTGTGGGGCGTTTGGATCTTACTTTAGGCATTCAGATTTCAGAATGTTAAAACTTCTGCATAAAAGTAGTGTAACAACCAAAACATTTGGCCACAGGATTAGTAATTTACAAATGTACATCATCTGCAGCTCAATGATATGATGTTGTACTCTTTTCAATGATGCCTGAATACAGAATTCTATTTTCTTTCTCCTTTCTGTCTGGGGAGGATAGAGCTACCTCGAGAGAGATTTACATCTCAATTATGTCTTGCCTTATATTAACTAACCATGACCTAACTTCAAATCACTTGTTTCCACATTCTCTAAAAACTTATGATTTGTGAATGAGGTTAACACATAAAACATAAGGATGTCATCCAGGTTTATTTACAGTGAAATTACTTCACCCGAATAGCTACATGCTCTTGGCTAAAACACTAGATCTCAAAAGATAGTTCTTCCAGTAACTAGCCTAATGGAGAGAATAGACCAATCTAAGTGAAAAGGTATTAATCAGCAATCAGCAATACAAAAGAAAACTAGCTTTGGCTGCCAAATGAACTAGAATGTGAAACTAAAAAATATGTTCTAAAACTTGTCAAAAAAAGTGCAATTATAAAATATTGATTAAGATGTAATAATAATATAATACTAAAGGTAACAAGAGAACTTACAAGAAGAGAATAGGCACAAGCAAGAGACAACAATGTTGGGTACATATCTAAAACAGCAAGAGCAATTTCCTCCGTTACTTGTGGAACCTGCATTAATAATCATTCAAAAAGTATCAAATAATGACAAAACAAACTAAAAGAGGGTCATAAACTCTTTTCTCGCACTTCTATTATTGATGAAGTTTGTATCCTCTTCAATTGCAAGTCAAAAAAAGGTTCTGTAGATGATGCTCTTCTCTAGGAGTACAACTCCAGGTATACAAGTAAAAGAAGGGAAGTGAATGTGGTTTTACCATCAATCATCACTATCAGTATATATTAAGAAAAGGGAAATGCTTTGTGGAAACAATTACAAGCAGAAATGCTGGGAATATTGAACAATTATGTCGACTGCGCATCTGGGATATGAGCTATACCTGCATGAGCTGGATACCAAATACATCACTAACTGTCATTTTATCCAACTCTTGACACCTTTTGATAAATTCATCAAAAGGAGGGCATCCCCCGATGCACTTTTGCTCGGGATCCAGAGATCTGTAGTATTGGTTGATTGATTGAGTAAGATAACCATACTTTTTCAATGTATCAGCTAATCCATTAGTTCGTTGCACATCAAAACCCTCCAGGATCTCAGTTGTGAAGCAACTGCATTAACAAATTTAACAAGTCCTAAAAAAGCTGTAACAAAAATATGATGCTGCATTTTAGGAAGACTTCAAAACTAGACCTAGTACCCATACAACAAAGTGATAGTAGGAAGCAGAAAGTGCTGTAAAATTCATTCTCTCCCTGCATAATATTGATATGGCATCTTGCATGAAATTAAGTACATATACAATGAAAATTTATCCAGGCTAACCAAAAGGTTGATAAAATAAAATCATAAAACAAGAGAGTAAGCAGTACTGCTTACGCCGTTTTGATGCTTTCAGCTGCCTCTGAGGAATTTGGATCACCTTCCACCAGATATATCATCTTCTTAAGCCCACATCGCTTCAAAGATTTTAAAATTGTCGCATTAAAAAAGATAAGATATTATAAACCAGTGGTATGATCTCTTCAAAGCAGGGGAAGAAAAGAACTTCCAGTTATTATTTACTGTATAAGAAAAATAAATTCGAAAACCAAAGATTTCATCCAACAGATAGCTATGGAAGTTGAAGAAGACTGGACAAATCTCATTCAGAAAGGTGAAAAAACAATGAAGAAACATGGCAGGGCATTAGGGTGGATAAGAAGGGCCGTTCCATGTGCAACGGATATCCAACGAACTAATTAGTGAACAAATATTTCATACTTCTGTATATAAAAATAATAATTTGTAACCTCATCAACTTTGTTAGATACCTGCTCTTATAACTTCAAGGGTGCTATTAAGAATTGGATAATAGCTGACTATAGATTCCAAGATTTTTCCATGGAAAAAATGTAGAGTCACACTGATATGGAGGAAAGGCAGCGGACTAATGCAGACAATCTATTCGACAATTTGTATGAAAGAAATAGAACGCACACCAGTTATATGAAGAAATAACCAAAGAACTTGACTGAAAATAATGAAACGGACGATAGAAAATAAAGAATAGGACTAATCCTCTTGCGAGGCCCTAGACCGTTCTAACCAATCTATATTTCCAACACACATAGCTCTTCCAATGAAGAGCAATTTATAAAGACTCCTAATCAAACGGAGATTCTTACTTTGAATAAAACTCCAAACTTGACTCAAACTCTAAAAGATAAACCTATCTCTAAGACACCACTAATAACAAGACTCTTGCTAAAAATAAACAACTAAATAACATAATAAACTAGCAGATCAATTCACACACTCTGATTGATTAAACATATTTCTCAAAAAAAATCAAGTGAAGAAAAATATCCAGTTATGTCGCCATACGACACAATCAAGAGAACATAACACTTGGGATTTGCAAAGAAAACATTACCACAAGCCGCATTTTCTGATCTCGATATCTATTGTCCCTTATTGACTGACGCAAATCATCAACCTTCTTCCTCTCAACAATAAAATCTAGTACGTATTCACTTCCAAGATACTTATGACGAGCTATCCAAATGCCATCACCCACAGGCAACCTTCTAACCTGTAAACATTAAATATGTAAATCATCAGTTACAAGAATTATGTGCAGACATATCTGCCTATAGTACAAGACCAAAAGCATGCAAGCAATACATGAACAACCTAATTTAAGATGGCAGTTGCACAAAACATGGTCCTGGTTTTAGAATTAAAAAAAAAAATACAGAATCTGTCACAAGGTAGGCATTAATGGAACTATATAAATAAATAAAAAACTACAAAATAAAATATATTAAAAGAATTTAGATAATAGAGTCTTCTAGGGGACACAAATCACAACAAATTGTGCTAACCTCTATCTGAATTTGAAACAGAGAGCATATGTTCTCTATAATTTTTCTTGAGCGTGATCTGCAAATAGCATGAATGAGATCATGGTACTATAAATTTTCATGAGAAGAAACTACAAAAGTTTTCAAAGACTATAGAAGATACTATTGTATAACTGAAGAAACAGAGTGTACAAAAGTTTTCAAAGACTATAGAAGATACTATTGTATAACTGAAGAAACAGAGTGATGACTACCAACACTTATGTTCAATGTCAAAAGTCTTGCCAGAAGAGATGAAACACAAAACCAAGTCATGAAATTATAGCTGCCCAACCCTAACACTATCCCACAGCCACAATTCATCTAAAGAATGAAGATTCTTCAAGACGAATCAACCACACAACACTGGAATAGTAACAGCCAAGAACACATTATGTTTTATGTTGATAAATCCTCCAAGATTCGAGAAAAACAGATCACTGATAGAACATGGAAAAATTCACTGCAAGCACAAATTCCTCCGCACTTTGTGTCACAAATCAATAGAAGATGAGCATGCAATAAAACATGGCTTAGATGTTTTAATCCTTCCTACAGAAATGGCAATTTGGAGAGCATGCTGGAAATGGCTGTGTAATATACATCACATGTGAGCAACTTCCCCAAAACCAGCAAAGGATTATAAGATGGAATAGGACGGTTGGTCCGGTAGGATTCTTTATGAGAGAAGATTTCAAAAAAGATTTGCAAGGAAGCATACAGGCTGAGTCCATACCTAGTTCTTTATAAGGCTCTCATTATAAGGCTCTCATGCTCATTGATGCTAACACCTTCTAAAAGCTAAATATAGAATGGTTATAAATCAAAAGAAGATACAGAAGACTGCCTAGAACATACAAGCACTCACACATATGTTGCCACTAAAATTCTTATGAAGTCCTTGCACAAATTGAAAAGCAACGTCCATGGATATATCAACAATCTGACATACTCTTCCTTAGTAAATTTAGTAAGATGAAATAAATGATGCATTACTCCCTTCAACATTTCAGGAAAGATATTACATATTTCTCTATTGTGATAGACAGCTTCAAAATACTAATAATAGCCTAATCAGAGTCTTGTTCTGGAATCTGGATATCATTGATTTACTTGTCCTATGAAAAGAGCTAATATTATACACCCAAAAATGGTTTAGAAAAATCAGCATA
Organism: Monilaria moniliformis; assembly: GCA_034509125.1. Taxonomy (NCBI): domain Eukaryota; kingdom Viridiplantae; phylum Streptophyta; class Magnoliopsida; order Caryophyllales; family Aizoaceae; genus Monilaria; species Monilaria moniliformis. Next base: position 7,749 of record JAYDZE010565293.1, read on the forward strand.
TATTCCAGCTACAATTGTATGTTCCTGCATGTGTTAAGGAATCTAACACATATGCTCTGAGTTGAGCAGACAAATCCGGAAAAACGTGTTACAAACAGAGGCTTATGGCAGAACTCACCCTTGCATAGCAAATTGCTCCCGGCTGTCTAATATCAGAACTACTTCATAAACATCCCCAAACTTCTCTCCAAATGCCAAAGGTGGTGTTGCCAAAGATATGGGTTTAGTTTCTGATCCTTGGAAGCCACTGTGGCTTGTAACATTTTTCTGAACATTCTGTAGACACGTACGCAGTTGAATGAAAGATTTAAACATCCATAATTTTCTTATCATAGATAACACAAGGCATAGTTTAGTTAAATGGGACCTATTTGATCAATACCATCTAGCCAGTTCGTGTTTATGCATATATGATTACTAACAATATATAACAACAAGGATCTCCATATACTAGATTCTTACAAGATGGGGTATATCATAAAACTGAAACAAAGATCAGATACACTAGGAAATTTAACTTTATTCATCATACCACTCTGTTTTTCTGAAACTCCTTAATACGAGTGACACTTGCACATTCTCTTTTTTCATTCTAACTAATTACATTTCAAACATCGTATATGAAGCATTTCGGTGTTTTTTAATTGGTGGAGGTTGGGGCAAAAGGTAAGAACAGATAATACCATGTGCAAGCACTATTCTTTTGTACTTCATGACTTTCAGTATTTCTTTTTATACTTTCTTACTTTCAACTCTTCATGTCAATTCTACTTTACAAACCCTTCTTCTGTCTAATAAACAGCATTGCTCTATCCCATTTAAATGAATTTGTACCTCACTGCCCCCAAACAACTATAGCCAATTTGACAGCCACCATAGGTAACCTGAATCAGACTTACATTAGATGAGCACGGTTTCAAAGTACAAGAACTCCGTCCAAAAGTATGAAGCAATGAAATTTTATTGCTAGAAGCATCATTTGCATGTCTTTGCATTTCACTCGAATTTTTCCCCGTTCTACCTGCCAGATAATGATGGCAACTTCAGGCTATTATCGCCATCTTCTTCTAGATAGATAGATAGACATATAGTGGGGGGGGGTGAGAGAGAGAGAGAGAGAGATTATTATTACCATCTCTAAGCTGGAATGAAGATGAAGGTGCATAATGGTCATCCGTTCTAGATTTAGGAATGGAACTTGAACTATAAACATCATCTTCTCGAAGGCGATCAAGTGAAGATATATCTTCTCCCTGAGATGTTCTTGTAACCTCAGAAAAAGCACATAAAACTTGCTAATCATAAAACCCAATATTTATAAACTATGAAAACATAACTTAATGAAATGAAAGAACAAACTTAATTGAAGGTATAAACTATAAAAAGATTGATGAAAGTCATATAAGCTTTATATATAACTTAGAACTTATTGGTGCAAGCATTCAAGATCAAAAAAGTAGGCATCAATCAAAATGAATCAGTTAGATATCATTACATATTTACATTAGTAGCTCAAACTAATGACAACCCCACTAAAAGGAACAACTGACTTAATTCAAATAGATAAGGAAAGATAGCAAAACAAGCACCGAAAGAGTGTGGTCCTATAAAGCACGCAGAAGCTATGCAAACTTGCAACATTAAAGAACTCAGAATACCTTCTCAAGATAATCAGGTGGAATATCTAAAGATATCTTTGCCTTTTTCACATTATTAGTTGCTGCTTTTGCAACTGAAACATCCATGACACACTCTAAATCTGTCAAGTCTTCTTGCAAATCAACAGACACTTTGTCTCTTTGGACCAAATCTGAACATCTTTCCAGACCATCAAATTTCTTATTAGGACCAACCATTCCAGATCTCAATAGGCATTCACGTGCTACTTCTTTTCCTTCTTCTGTCAGCATATACCTGCATATAATCATCAAAAGCCCACAACGTCAGCAGTTAGAACCACATTTTATATGGAGCTGATGTCATAACTCTTGAATCAACATCAATTTCCAGTTCACAAGTAATCTGTTTCAAAAGAAATTCATTAGGCAAGATATGTAATTCTGCTTATGTGTCTTATTCATTATAACATACTATTTCTATTGTTCGGAAAGATAATAAGTGCAACATAAACTGGTCTTCAAGTGAGCAACACAAATATTTGATAATTTATTCCTCAACAATAGTCCATAAACTTTGGAACCTCACTTAAATAATATGGAGAAGTAAATGTAGTACAACTAACAATTCCAGTAGTTTCAATCCAGTAGAAGAAATGAATTAATGGAATCTGGGTGAGCTATACGTGATCTTTGTAGTTTGTTCTTAATATCAAACATTTACATAAACTTGATTGTCCAGTTTGTGTGAAATGCTGGATCGAGAAAACATACTTAGCTGGGCAGCTGGACTTCACAACAAGGCCTCTACTTATCAGTGTTTTCATACAGTTCCATCCAGTGTACCAGTCCCTCGGCGAGCTCCCAAAATGTCCAGCATTTCCCTTTGCCTTTTCTGGCCTAAACCAGAAGAAAGAAAGGAGGAACTTGATCAATGTTAAACAGCATAGCCAGAATACAAAGGCCATTCCTTACTAAAACATACGCAATCGGTACACGAGATAATCCACTTGTTTCAGCTGCATCAATGAGTTCCTTTTTGTGCATAAATTCATTTCCATTTTCTGTTCCTCTAAACCAAACAAAACAAAAGAAATACTTCATCATGGAAATTCTAGTGATGAGATTAGAAAGTAATATAGATGAGATTAGAAAGTAATATACAAAAGTCAGATTCTAACCATTTACCTGAAAAGTGTAATTAGTAGAGCATAAGCAACAGAATTCTTTTGTGGTACATAACGCTTTGGTCCCTTATTTTTATTTCCTATAGACATGCACTAGTTAATTACAGAGCCATGTATAAGAATCATGTACTTGAATAAGTTAAACAATCCGTCTTTATTGCTAGTCTGCTTTTATACTAGAAAATATACCCTTTTTGGTCAAGTCTTCAATCTCGGAAGGACCATGATCCGTCTGAAAATAGCCTTGCATCTGCTTCAAAATCCACTTACCCACGCCCCTGCAATCAAACATGCAATTACTACTGAAACAATCACATCTGTCATTTCTATATGCACACAGGTGCGTACAAGCCATGTAGTTATGCAATTTTGCCTTTATTATCAAATATTTAGCCCTGCATCAAACAAACTGAACAGAAAATAAAACACAATGTATTCTGCAAACGCAAAGAGCTTAACAGTGTAGGCTAAGCTTCCCTGGATGAGAACACAGCATATTAAAATTCATGTTTAGGATAAATTAACATCCAAGTAGTGCAGCTAAGACCATCACTAAACACACTAACAACTAAAGTTTACGAATAAAATAATTAATTGATAAAAATTGTAATTCCGGTAGCATTTTCACTCACTTAATCTGGGCCAAATCTTTGAGGTTTCTAATTGGGTTTTGGTAGTTACAAATGTTTGCATGAGCCTTTGAAAGCGTCATGTCCATATTGTCGGAAATTCCCTTAGAGCTCTGCGCTAATTCGTGCCGCTTGTTCATCAAATACGCCGCCACCCCTTCGTTTTCCAGGCACGCAGTCTTTCTTGCACTCTCCATTCACCTATTCTCGATTCAGATTTTGGGGTTCTGAGGCGGAATTCGGTAGTTCCGGATACAATTTCGCTAGGGTTTGCAGTTGGGGATTTATTTTTTGGACAAAAAGGGCGCCAGGATTCAGTGGTTCAAACTTGAAAGTTGTAGGAAAGCACGGCAAATGGTATTTGCAACCTTGGCCCCCATAGTTTAGCTTAATTGCAAAAATAAGCCGTCTCTCACAACTAAAATCTAATAAGATGATATAAAGATCGGCGGCGCGGCGGCGTAGCGAGAGAGGATGAGCGGAGCGAGAGGCGAGAGCGTCTTCTTCTTGATTTCTTCTTCTGTCATCTTAATTAGCTTTTACCAATTTTTATTTAATAATATTAAAATTTAAAAATAATAAAAAATAAACTTTATATTTCTATAAAATAGCTCACTCAATTAGTCCACAAAAAACATGTTTATCTTTCCATTTTCATACATCCATGATGATCCACCAAAACATATGTAATCTATACAAATATTATTATCAGGTCCTTCACTAAATCTGCAAATAAATGTAAGACCATCCTTCACTAATAACATTCAACCAAAATTATTAAAACTCGTGTCGTTAAACATAGACATGTTTTTCATGAATGGGGGGAGTAACAATTATGATTTCAGAATTCATTTATTTTACCATAAATGTAATTGTTTATTATTCTATTTATTCTTAATTTAAGAACTAATATACACCCTAGGATCTGGAATTGGACGGACTAGATTGTAGGAAAAATAATATCATTATTGTTTTATAAAAACATCATTAAAGGACATAATTGTACAAAAAAATTCCACGATTTTAGGAAAAATCCAAAAATCATGGGATCTCGTTAAATCCCACGATTTACAAAAAAATCTCATGATGCAGATATCATTATAAGTATCATTATCGGCATAAGAAGTTATCATTAATCGCAGACGAATG
>JAYDZE010565304.1:0-30625 GCA_034509125.1 Monilaria moniliformis
TACCAAAGGACTTGCCGTTACAAACTAACTCTCCAAATCCTCCAAAGGTCAAGAATGAGGATCACATAAATATAACACCTAGTTATGGGAAAATTATGTCCATGTTAAGAGAAACTTACTGGCGAACCACTTTCGACCGTCTCTCCATGCTCAATCGACTCCAATGCCAATGGATTGTTGTCCCCAATGTCTGCCTTTTTTGCTTAAATTCAGGTGAATCTATTGATCACATCCTATGGAACTGCAATGAGTTGAAAAAAGCTTGGGAAACTTTCTTGAAATGGTATGGGGTTGTTCGATGCCTTCGACTATGCGAATCTAAACTCTTTCATAGCTCATGCCTTAGACACTCACTTGAGCTCTAAAGTGAACAGGTTGTAGAGACTTGGAGTTTTAACAATGGATGTCAACTCAACCACCATACTATTTTAACTACAGTACTAGCAGCTATACGGGAAATAGATTCCATCTTCTGTTTGGGGTACATGTTCAACTAGTGCTTTGATTTGATAATTATCCGCAAATTGGGAGGGCGCTCCCGTGTGTCATACCCTCATACTTTTAACTCTGCCAGCTGGTGGTCGCCTCTCCCGGGCTGGATCAAGGCCAACAATGATGGATCAACCTTGGGATCGCCGGGCAGTATTCATGCCGAGGTTGTTTTTTGGGATTTCCAGAATCACGTTGAAGGTTGTTTCTACGTCAAAGAGGGCACAAGGTTCGCGTTTGAGGCCGAGTTTTTAGGCTTAATGACCGAGATCGAGATTGTACATGCCCAGACATGGCCTCGTCTTTGGATCATGACAGATTCCATGTATGTGGTCTGATTGCCGGGAAACGGCTCATCCATTGTGTCGCGGTCTTTTTTTAAGTGAATGAACAAAACTCAATACCTGGTAAGTACTTTGGAATTTTATTTTTCGCACACCTTTCGCGAATGGAACACAGTGGCAGATACCATGGCAAGCCACCTGTCACACCCCACCAAGTCCCGTGCGAGAAAGGATGGAGAGGTAGGAGTTCAGGACATCTAGAACCTTCTACCTCCTTCATGAAGGCTGGACATAAATGTGGAACTCTCTATAACTTAGGATTTCCACTTGTAATGTTGGTAATTAATGTGGAATTCTCTAGAAAGTAGGGTTTCCACTTGTACATAGAAGAACCTAGAAATAGAAGGATCTAGACCCAAAGGGGATTTGTGTAAATAGTTGGCTGAGAAATATAAGTACTCAAGCATTTCCAAGTTTATAAGCTTCTCATATTCTATTTACTTTCTTTCTCTAACGTGTTCACGCATCCTTATCGCAAACCTCTTTGCATACAAGTGTTCGAGGGAAGGCTAACTCGATTAATTCGCTAGGGGCGACGAGTGATAGAGTGTCGCACGACCTTGAAAGAGGCAAGTCCGTGACAAGTGGTATCAGAGCCCGGTTTGGGCGTCATGTGCTGGAGAATATATTCAAGGGATGGCTAACAACAAGGGAAAAAAGTGATGGTGTCCAAGGTGGACAGCGGCATGCAAGGGGCAACTGTCGTTGGAGATAAGAAGAAGCGAAGTAGAAGCCGACCACTGAGGGATGATGGTACCTCGGGGGAGCCCACGCAAGTGGAGGCCATCCAAGTGATAGACTTGGCGCTCCTAGTGAAAGTCGTGGAGTGAGATGTCTCGACACTGCTGGAGCATGTATTCGAGGAATTTGAGGAGATAAAGAAGGTGGAAGAAGTTCGACAAAATGTCAGGCTCGAGTGGGAGGGCCGCTTTGAGAAGATCATCGAAATGATGGAAAGATGCAGGCTTCTATCGACTCGATGAAAAGTGATGTGGCCAAGTGCAAGCTATGACCAACGGTGGGGCAAGCACGAGTCACCATGTTCCAAGGGTGGAACAACCTAAGCCGAAGGTGTTCGACGGCAGAGGGACGCACAAGAGGTGGACACATTCCTATGGCACCTCGAAAGGTACTATGAGGGCCTCGACATCAACGACGAGGCCACCAAGGTAAGAACCACATCTCTTTATCTTAGTGGTCTTGCTGCTTTGTGGTGGAGGCGCAGGCATGCAGATATGGAGAAAGGGTTGTGTCGAATTGACACGCTTGAAGAGTTCAAGGCTGAACTCAAACGACACTTCTACCCAAAGAATGTCGTCAAAGAGTCCCGTAAGAAAATGAATGAGCTGAAGCACACCAAAACCATCCCCGAGTACGTAAAAGAGTTCACAACACTCATGCTTCAAATCCCGGACATGACTGAGAATTAGTTGGTGTTTAATTTTGTTGATGGGTTGCAAGAGTGGGCGCAAAAAGAGGTAAAGAGGCGTGACTTCTCTACCGTTGATGAAGCCATTGCCATTGTCGAGTCCCTGACCGAGTACCAAAAGAACCCGCAAGCATCCAAGAGTAAGGATTACAAGGGTAGCTCGAGTAAAGGTAGGGGAGACAAGAAGGAATACAAACCTTCTGACAAGGGAGACAATCCCCACAAAGGCAACCAAAATGGAACCAAGTTCGAAGAGAAGAAAAAGGGCGATGTTGTGCCCAAATGTGGTTGTTTTGTGTGCAATGGGCCACATCCCATGCGTGAGTGTCCCAAGTTCGGGTCGCTTAATGTTCTAATGGAGGAAGGGGAAGCGCCACCTAAAGAGACGGGACACATGGGGTCGTTGCAGCTACTAAACACCTTAGCTGTCGTGAAAGCCAAGGCCGAGCCGTCGACTAAAAATGAGGAGTTGATCTATGTGGAGGCAGACATAAACGGACGCTCGACCAAGGCAATGGTGGATACAGGGGCGACTCACAGCTTCATTATCTAGGTCGAGGCCAAGAAGTTGGGGCTGCCTATCTTGAAGCAACAAGGGTGGATCAAGACGGTGAACAACCAACCCAAGCCCCTAGCCAAATACGTTCGAAGGGCCACAATGCAACTTGGGACTTAGAAGGGCCAAGTCGACTTCTCGGTGGCACCAATGGATGACTTCAACCTAGTCATTGGGTTGAAGCTAATGCATAAGATTCGTGCTATTCTTTTACCTTATGCTAACTCTTTATGCATTTTAGATAAGGATTCACCATGCATGGTGCCTGGAGTTGCACCTAACGGGAATAAGAACGGAGGATGCAACTGTCGGCTATGCAAGTGGCTAAGGGGGCCAAGAAAGGGGACGTAACATTGCTAGCGGTTATGAAGGAAGAGCCGACTGCGAAGATGCACGATGAGGGCATATGCCCCAAGCAATTAAGGCAGTACTTGAGGAAAATAAGGACGTAATGCCACCCGAGCTGCCAAAAAATCTACCCCCAAGGCGAGAGGTAGACCACAAGATCGAGTTGGAAATAGGGGCCAAGCCACCCGCCATGGCTCCTTACCGCCTAGCCCCACCCGAGTTGGGGGAAATGAGGAAGCAACTTACGGAGTTGCTTGACACATGAAGGATTTGCCCGTCAAAGGCACCGTATGGGGCCCCGGTATTGTTCCAGCGTAAGAGTGATGGCATTATCAAGTCTAAATTGCGGAAGGGGACGAGCCAAAGATGACGTGCATCACCCGATATGGCTCATTTGAATGGAAATGTCCTTTGGCCTAACGAATGCCCCGACCACATTTCGCACGCTTATGAACAAAATCTTCCACCCATACTTGGACTGATTCATGATGGTCTACCTCGACGATATTGTAATCTATAGAAACACATTGGAAGAGCATGTCGAGCACCTAAGAGTAGTCTTCCAAGTGCTGAGGGAGAACGAGCTCTACATGAAGAGAGAAAATTGTGCATTCGCCAAAGAGGAGATACCCTTCCTTGGGCATATCATTTGGCGTGGTCAAATCCGCATGGACGAGGGGAAAATCAAGGCTATCTCCGAGTGGGAGCTGTCGACCAAGGTAACCAAGCTACGCTATTTTCTTGGTTAAATTAACTATTATCGCCATTTCATACACATTTACTCGGCGAGAGCTGCACCATTGACGGACCTTCTCCAGAAGAAGAAGGTGTGGGAGTGGACGAGGAAGTGCCAAGAAGCATTCGAAGAGTTGAAGGTCGTGTGCGAGGAGCCTGTACTAGCACTTCCCGACTTTGCCAACGCATTTGAGGTGCACATGGATGCATCAGATTTTGCTATCGGTAGGGTGTTGATGCAAGATGGGCACCCTATTGCCTTTGAGAGCCAAAAGCTAAATGACACCAAGAGGCGGTACACGGTGCAAGAAAAGGAGATGACGACCATTATCCACTGTCGTAGGATATGGCGATACTACTTGCTTGGCTCAAAGTTCACGGTCAAGACCGACAACATCGCCACGAGCTATTTTCAGACCCAAAAGAAGTTGTCCCCGAAGCAAACTCGTTGACAAGATTTCTTGGCCGAGTTTGACTACGAGTTGGAGTACAAGCCGGAAAAGGCAAATGTGGTGGCGGATGCATTGAGCCGGAAGATGGAGCTGGCCCATATCACCGTCATCCATGACAATATACGTACTCGCATCAAGAAGGCGATGGAGCATAACCCTATGGCAAAGTCTCTTTTTAAACTTGCCGAGGAGGGCAAGACGAGGCAATTTTGGGTAGAGGACAGCTTACTCTACACAAAGGGACGACGCTTGTTCATGCCGAAGTACGGTAACTTGAGGTGAGACCTCATAAAGGAGTGCCATGACACAAAGTGGGCGGGACATTCGGGCTAAAGACGAACCATGGAACTGCTCGAAACATCCTATTTCTGGCCCAACATGAAGGATCAAGTAGATCTACGTGAAAACTTGCATTGTGTGCCAACAAGATAAGGTCGAAAACAAGCTACCGGCAGGCATACTTGAGCCACTCCCAGTACCCGAGGGTCTGTGGGAATCCTGATCTATGGATTTTATTAGTGCTTTTCCCAAGTCCGAAGGTTATGGCTCGATCATGGTGGTGGTCAACCGATTTTCTAAGTATGACACGTTTATTCCTTGTGACAGGGATTGCACGGCCGAGGGGGCGGCAAGGGCGTTCTTCAAGGACGTCGTGACGTATTGGGGGCTACCGAGAAGCATCGTGAGTGATTGAGACTCCCGCTTCACGGGCAAGCTATGGATGAAATTGTTTAAACTCCTTGGCACGGAGTTGTGCTTCTCAACAAGCTTTCACCCCCAAACCGGCAGCCAAATTGAAAGGGTGAATGCCTTGTTGGAGTGCTACTTGAGGCACTTTGTGAGTGCCAACCAAAAAGATTGGGCCAAGCTGTTAGACGTTGCCCGATTCTCTTACAACTTACAAATGAGCGAGTCGACGGGACTCAACCCGTTCGAATTGGCTACGGGGCGGCAACCATTGATGCCCCACACCTTCGGGACGTCTACTATCGAATGATGGAGTCCCTGAGCCACCAAAATGACTAAGTCGTGGGAGAAAAAGGTCGACCTAGCACGAGCATGTCTAGAGAAGGCTCAAAAGAAGATGAAGAAGTGGGCGGATGAGAAGAGGACCCCGAGAGAGTTCAACATAGGCGACCAAGTGTTGGCAAAGCTGCTTCCTCAACAATTTAAGGCACTGAGGAGTTTGCACAAGGGCTTGGTTCGTAGATATGAAGGTCCTTTTCCCGTTGAAGCTAAAGTAGGCAGGGTTTCCTATCGCCTTGACCTTCCTAGCACTTTGAAGATTCACCCTGTCTTCCACGTGAGTATGTTGAAGCTGTATCACGGGGATTATGAAGACCCAAGTCGAGGGCAATCGTCGAGAGAACCAACCGTGGCGACTAAGTCTTATGACAAGGAGGTAGAAGTGGTGCTTGATGAGCGAGTCATGCGACGGAGGGGTGTTCCACTGAACACCCAATACTTAGTCAAATGGAAGAATTTGCCCGAGTCCGAAGCAACATGGGAATCTTTGGGAGACTTGTGGCAATTTCAAGAGGCGCTCGAGGCCTACGAAGCGACGAGGACGCCGCTCAATTAGGTGGGGGAGAATGTCACGACCCGCCAAGTCCCGTGCAAGAAAAGATGGAGAGGTAGGAGTTCACGGCATCTAGAACCTTCTACCTCCTTCATGAAGGCTGGACATAATTGTGGAACTCTCTAGAACTTAGGGTTTCCACTTGTAATGTTGGTAATTAATATGGAATTCTCTAGAACGTAGGGTTTCTACTTGTATATAGAAGAACTAGGAATAGAAGGATCTAGACCCAAAGGGGATTTGAATAAATAGTTGGCTGAGTCCACTTGTAAACTAACGTGAGAGAATATCCATTGAGAAATACAAGTACCCTAAACATTTGTAAGCTTCTCGTATTCTCTTTACTTTCTTTCTCTAACGTGTTCACGCATCTTTATCGTAAACCTCTTTGCACAAACGTGTTCGAGGGAAGGCTGACTCGATTAGTTCGCTAGGGGCGACGAGTGATTGAGTGCCGCACGACCTTGCAAGAGGCAAGTCCGTGACACACTGCTCTCCTAAAGGCTAGTGGTAATCGATTCTGTTTTAGAAGCAGTGCAACAAGACCTTTATGTTAGCGTTGTCGTACTGAGTGAAGAATGAAGCATCGATGAATTGAATGATGAAGTCTCAGCTGAGGATAATCTTGTGCGTCGAAGATCAGTTAGTAATCTTCCCTCAATAGAATGGTCAAATCCGCAGGACCTTTGTCCAGCTTGAAGCTCGTGTCCTAGCTGGAGGGATATCTTCGCATGTGCAAGATAAGCTTAACTTGGATCAAAACACAATCGGCAGCACGTGCTAGTAAAAACTAGGATCTTACTTTTAGTTATGACATTTTATATTGTTGTGCTTTGTCCAATAGCTAAGCTAGGGTTTTATGTTTTGCTTTTAGGTTCTTTCCTAAACTACTATATATAAATAAGTTTTGTGTATTGGCATTCATGCTTTTTTCAAGGAATGTTTGACATATCATCGTAATGGCTTTGATTATTTACAATATATGAAGTACTTCATTTCTTGCATTCTGTTTTCCCCTAGTTTTTTTTTATGGTATCAGAGCTATAGATTAGTCTAAGCTCTCTTACCTTCATTATCTTTTCCTTTAAAGCCATGGCTGAATATGTCAACTCCAGCGAAACAGCTCAACATATTAATCTCTCTCAAAACTCAGTGATACCCATTCTCCCTCAAAATCACCCAATATTAGTGAAGCTTTACGGTGACAATTTTCTCATCCAAAGACAACAAATCCTTGCAATAGTGCAAGTATATGGACTAGAGCAATACCTTGCTAGAGAGCAAATGATCCTTCCTCAAATGATCACTGCATAAAACTCAAGTGAGATGATGGTAAATCTATAGAATTCCTACCTTGGCATCACCAAGATCAATTGCCCGCGACATGGATCCAAGCCTCCTTGATCAGGAGCACCATGATACTTGTGGTAGGACTCAGTACAAGCCACGACATTGGAAGGGCACTTGAATCCTACTTTTGCACTCAATCAAAAGCAAATGTGATGCAATATAAACTTCAACTCTAAACCTTAAAGAAAGACTCTCTATGAGAAATTATCTCAACAAAATCAAAGTATGTTGCGACATTCTAGGACCTGCAGGGTGTAGAATCCTCGAAGAAGACCAGATTTTGCACATTCTCACAGGCCTAGGAATCGAGTACGATTCGGTGATGGTGACTATTACCTGTAGAGCAGAAGGATAGACCATTTTGAGACGTTAATGCCTTTCTCCTTAGCTTCGAGTCTAGACTCGAATCAGCTAAGACTCCTCTCTTAATCTTGATAGGTTTCATCCATCGACGAACTTTGTGCAGTCCACTAGGCAAAGGCGAGTTGGGAATCAATGGTATAAAAACAACTAATTGTAGTTTTGATTGGAGGCGGCTACATTCGGGTTATAGTGCAATTCACAGGGGATACAAAGCCATGCTTAAGAATGGAAATGTCATAGTTTCAAGAGATATTATCTTCCATGAAACCTACTTCTTCTTTTTTTTCAACTGCCTCTCCTTATGCACGCTCTTAAATGTCTCATAACCTTATTTTTCTTCCCTTGGATCTCATCTACCTTTATTTGCCATACCTCCCTCATCACCACCTACTCCCTAAAACATAACTCCCGCTTCACCAACTTCACACAATGATCTTATTCTATCTAAACATACACCTATTTTCTCACAGAATCTTACCTCTACTTCAACTTCATCTCATATTCCTTTATCCCCTCTTACTCCCTCCACTGATATTCCACTCTCTCGCGCCACTGTAACTCAACATCATATGGTTACAAGAGCTCGAGGCGACATTCTTAAGCCTAAGGTCTTTCTCATATTTTCATATTCTTCCGATGATATCATACCTCGGTCAATCTCTACAGTCCTCCTTGTTCCCGTGCAGAATAGTGCAATGTTAGACGAATATCTCGAACTTCTTCGCAACAACACTTGAATTTTAGTCATTGTTCCTTCGGGCAAAAAACTTAATTGGTTATACTTTGGTTTTCACACCAAACGGCATAATGATGGTAGTATTTCCTGCCACAAGGCACGCCTCGTTGCCCACGGTTTCTCTCAACAACCGGGCTTTGATTTTGCTGAAACATTCGACCCAGTTGTAAAGCCCACAACCATTCGGCCGATTCTCACTATCGCCATCTCCGCTGGTTGGTCCATCACCCACATCGATGTCAACAGCGCCTTTTTACATGATGATCTCCATAACTAATTTATATGAAACAACCTCTAGACTTTGAACAGGGTTAACCGAATCTTGTTTGTAAGCTCAACAAGGCTCTCAATGGTCTTAGCCTCGAGGTCATGGTTCATTACCATCTGTTATGTGCTCTTCTATCTTGATTCCCACAATTGTGGGCTGATGCCTCATTATTCTTCCGCACCAACAAAGATCAGGTAATCTACTTATTGATCTGTGTTGATGACATATTAATCATTGGCAATAACTTTTCTTCCATCAAGCAAGCTATGGAGTGCCTTAGCATTTCCTTCAAGCTTAAGAATCTAGAGGAAGTGAAGCAGTTTACTGGCATCGAAGTGACTAACTCAAGGTCTTCATTTATGTCAAGTTGCGTACATAAAGGAATTGTTGCAAAAGGTGAATATGCAAGAAGCTAAGGGAGAACCCATTCCCATGCTATCCAATACAAGGTAAGTATGGCTTAAGGAAATTCAACAATAATGGGAGGATAGACCGTAGTGCAGAAAAACCAGACTATGGATTGCACATCAAGAAACATCCAACGTCTTAACCGCATTTTCAGATTTTGATTGGGCTGCAGATCTGGCTAATAGAAGACCAGTTACGGATACGGTGTATACTTTGGAACCAATCTTGTTTCTTGGTGCTCAAAGAAATAGTCGGTTGTATCGCGATCAAATACAAAGGCTGAACACTGAAGTTTGGATTACAATGTATCTGAAGTAACTTGGATCAAATCTTTGATTACTGAATTGAAGGTTAAGTGCACGGGGACACCGTAAATTTAGGTTGATAATTTAAGTTCTATAGCTCTTGCTTTAGGCCCTGTACTTCATGCGAGAACGAAGCGTATAGAGTTGGATGTGCATTTTGTGAGTGATAAGGTAAATAGGAAAGACATATATGGCAGACAATTTTACAAAACTGTTGAGTTATCAATTCTTCTCAAAGCTGAGGAATAATCTTGAGATGTGTTATCTATCTTCGCTCGAATTGAGGAGTAGTGTTAGTGTTGCCATAATGAGTGAAGAAAGAAGCGTCAATGATAGTAATCCTCCTTCAATTGAATGGTCAAACCCGCAGGACCTTTGTCCAACTCATAGCTCGCGTCCTAACTGGATGGATATTGTCACATGTGTATGATAAAGTTTACTTGGATTAAATCACAATCAGCGGCACGTGTTAGTACAAACTAGAATCTTGCTTTTAGTTATGACATTTTGTATTGTGTGCTTTGTCCAATAGCTAAGCTAGGGTTTCATGTTTTGCTTCTAGGTTATTTCCTAAACTACTATATATGGCTAAGTCATGTGTATTGGCATTCATATTGTTTTTAATGAAAGTCTGACATATCATCGTAACTTTGTTTACTTACAGTATATGTTGTGCTCCATTTCTTGCATTTTGTTTCCCTCTAGTTTCTTTCACATTATGGTAGGTTGCGTTGCACTTCAATTTCGGCTAGCCGTTTTCATCGACCACTGGCGTGTTGGAGTTATATACTAGAAAACATATTTTACAAGCTTCTTATGTATTAATAACACTAATAACTACCATTATCCGGCACTTGTAAATAGATATTATTGTTGCATAGTTTGTCTTTTATAATCTGGTAATTATATGATGAGCAAATATAATATGTTATTATAATTGAGTAGCAAAGTCTAGGTCTACTGCATTATAGACTGAATAGTGGTCAGGTCATAACTAAAGGTCTCTCAGTCGGCGCCTTGCAGAAGAAAACTAAGTTTCACAACCTAGATAGACTTGGATGATCTATCGTGAAAAGTTGCAATGTCAGTCCAAAGTATCCTAACATTGGGAAACTAATGACACTAGTGTGGTATAACACTAAATGGATTCACGTTAAAATAAGTCTTTCTTACTGATTACTGAAAGATGAGATCTCGGTATTTATTTATTTCTTAATATTTCTATGTATCATTGAGCATAGAATATTAATTATGCACTGCTTCGACTTATCAAAAGGTGCGATTTTTCATGACCCAAAAAACTTGGTATCTTGGGAAGCAGTAATTAATATCTAAAGGTGTTAGGATTGTTATTACATTAAATCGTGGCCCGGGAGAGTCCGGGTTAATAATATCCCCAAGAAATGGTCAGAAAAGGTCTTATTATACAATAGCCCGACCGGCTTGGAATTTATTTTAAAGTATAATAAATAAAGTGTTTGAACTAAACCACTCTTGGTAAAAGATATTAATTAATTAAAGCCAACAATAGACTTAAATTAATTAATTGATATTAGAATGTTAAACATAGGAAATAAATTAATTAAAAAGGAAGTCCAGATTATTTGTAATTTGGATTTGGACGGGTAAGTAAATATTAATTTCTATAGTGGTCAAAATTAATATTCTATTAGATTTATATTAAATTGAGGATCAATTTAATTAGTAAAAGCCTAGTAGGGATGCGCAGTCCAAATTTTATTGGATCCATAATGTAGCTCATACATATTTTATAAATAGGAGAGAATAAGAATAAAAAATATATATACACTCACACGTCACACACGCTATTCATGTTTCTTTTACAATTCTCTCTGCAATGTTTATTTTCTTCTTCTTTTCTAGTCCTATAAGTTTGATAGATATTGCGCACCTTAATATTCAAACCTAGAATTGGTAATAGGTTAGAAGATCTAGAGTAGATATTCATGACCTACACGTGGAGAAGACGCGACCAATCTACTGATCTTTAGAGATCAATTATCAGTAAGTTTTCAGATCCATAATGTGCGTGATTTAGGATTTATTTTCTGAATTGTGCTCTTTTATCTGCATTCGAGATAATAGATTTAAAATGAAATTTGGATAATAAATTTTTCTATATTATATTGGAATGGTACAAGAATCAAATCCCCACCATGGCGCTCCTTGGCTAGAGGAATGGCCTCCTTGATCTCCTCTCTAGTCGCCTTAAGGTGGGCTCGAGCTTAAGGAGTCGGCTTTCGTCGGCTTCTCTCATAGTATTTCAGATCTCACTTAGGCATTTCTTCAAGCACCTGGTGGGGTCGACTGAGGTTCACCCTCAACCGCGGTTAAATGATCATGGTTTACACTGAACGTTCCTATTGAGATAATCCACCCAATGTAGAAGCCACCTTATTTGACTCAAGTTATTAGAGTTGTCATAAGATGGTGAAGTGGAGTTGCATTAAATGTTGCTGAAATTTAAAGGATTTGAGCTTAACATTTATTGTATCCAAGACTTTGTAGAGAAAGTTGCAGTAACAAATTGTTGCAATATCATCTTATTGTTTGGGATTGCGAAGCGTCTCCTATAAGATTTCCTTGTATATTGCGGTTGTAGGGTGGCTACAGGGGAGGAAATTTATAGGTGAACTCCTCTATAAGTTAAGCTCAATTCCGTCGAAGAAGAAGTGTGCAGGAGTTGCAAGAGCAGTGCAACAAGTGAGGCAAAACAAGAAAGAGTTTTGGTAAGTGCTTTTTGAGAGAATAAAAGTGAGGAAACATCACAAGATATTTTCAATCTCCCGTAAAATTGTAGTTCAAACCTCTTGTATTTTTCAAGTTATTAAATTAAAGATGTGTGTTTCCCCTATTTAGTGTACGGAGAATTCTGTAAGCCTACTATATATATAGTAAGACATTTCTAAACTACGGTGTTGTGGTTTTTTCCAATTTGGGTTTTCCAAATAAAAATTCTTGTATCAAAATTTTATATTCTGCACGAAATTTGTTTTCTTGGTTTGGTCTCATTTTTAATCCAACAAGAGGGAAAAGAATTATCTTGGTTTTCGCTATGCAAGTATCATTTATTTTGATACTATTTGATAATTATCACCACTTTTCTTAATAGTTCCTATGCATCTTTTGTTCGAACACTTAATGTTCGCTAAAATAGGGTGTTGGATATCGTACGAGCACCTTTTATCCGAAAAACTAACGGGCTTTTTTCAAATCTCTAATGCAATGGGATTTGGGACTTGCCGGTTGTGACTTTTTTCAAGTTTCTGGTGCGCTAGAATCTGGGTCGCTTAATCATAGTTTGGTTTCTTTACCCTCGTGGTCTCTTAGGTTTTGTTGTTTGTCGGCGTTTCCATTGTAATAGATGAACCCTTCTTTTCCTATATTGGTCGTTTTCCCACGAAATTTTTGCCATAGAGTTTTTAATGATGCTCGATCCCTAGTATGCGGCTTGTGTTTTGAAGGTCTATTTCGTAGGTTAGTCCTTTCTCTTGTCTTTCTTCTCCTAATAAAATTTAATTTCATAAAAAATCATGAACTATCTAATATATTATTTTAACCATAAATTTTCGATCTTATGTCAATTACACCACATGTTCATATTCGATCTCCGAAAAGTTGATGGTGCACGATGGATTGCTACAATATATTTAACAACTGTTTAAAAATACTTATATGAATAAAAACAACATCATTTTTTTGTCATGTACGTTTTTTATAAATCATTTTTAAATATATCATGACAATCCAATGTACCTCATCAACTTTTCAAAGCCGGAAAATGAGCATGGAATACAATTGATAGAAAATCGATAGTTCATGGTTAAAAATATATATATTTCCTCCGTCCACGAAAAATAGTATTAACATTAATTTTTCAGACATCCATAAAAATTAGTCATATTCCATTTATAGACACTACCTCACAATATATTGTCGACAATATATCAATATATTTACATATCTTACCAAGTATGGCCCACCACGTTTACAATTAATTATTATTAATACTACAATGAACAAGGTGAAACCATCTCTAATTACCGAACTCAGATTGATTCTCATCCGTTGGATCATACAATCTAAGGCCAAGGTTTAATTAAAACCAAATTGGCATACTTGGTTTACCGTATCAGCATAAGGGTATTTGGTACCAAAAAAAAAATCTAAGGTACTCATTTACCGAGAATTACGGGTCAAAAATAATTTTGAAATCCTGAAAAATATGGAAATAATAACTATCAGCATATATAATACAGTTGGTTAACGATGTACTGAAAATTGATTAACACCATGCTGATTATTTATTAATACTATGCTGATCTTTTTCACTATGTTGTATCATATATGCTGATTTTTATTGTTTGTGTATTATATATGCTTGGTTAACGCTATGTTGAAAATTGATTAACATTATGCTGATATTTCCACTATGTTGTGTTATATATGCTGATTGTTATTATTTATTTATTATATATGCTTGGTTAACGCTATACTGAAAATCGACTAACGCTATACTAATTATTGGTTAACACTATGATGATTTTTCCACTTGTTGTATGATATATGTTGATTGTTATTGTTTATGTATTATATATGTTTGGTTTATGCTATGTTGAAAATTGACTCATACTGTGCTAATTATTGATTAAAACCATGCTGAATTTTCCACTATTTTGTATTATATATGTAGATTGTTATTGTTTCTGTATTATATATGCTTGGTTACTGTTATGTTGAAAATTTATTAACACTATGTTGATTTTTCCACTATTTGTTATTGTTTCTGCATTTTCTGGATTTCAGGATTATTTATTAGATTTTTTACGTGTACTAAAATACTATTGTTTGTTATAAGTTAGTAAAAGTCGTTGCCACTTGACTTCATTTTTGAAATCCTATGGACCATATTCGGTTTCGGTTTGGATATAAGATTTGATTCATATTTGATCACGTCTCATATCCATAATATAAGTATTTTTATAACATTTAGGTACTTATAACATTTAGGTACTTCATTTAGGTACTTTCATGGGTCGTGGTTTTCTTTGAATATAGAAATTTTCATGTTAAATTTTTGTGTTGGTAATTGTTGTCTTTTTTCTTCTTTCTTATTTCTTGTCCTTTTTATTTTGCCCAAGGGTGAATGGAGAATTGATTTCCTGAGATGGATAATGTTTTAGAATGTAAATAAACACTCATTTATATCCTTTTTTTTATTTTTTTAATGATTATTTCATTATTAATAAATAATAATCAAGTAAGGTTAACTTTGGTATATATTCTTCTCTTAATATCTAGAAAACTTTATATTATGAATAGAAAGGAGTAATTGATTAGTGAAGTACTTGTTTAAACTCTGCAGCGTCACCGGGTGCTATTCGCTTGCACTCATGTCTAATTAAAATTATATTGAAGTTAGTGTGGCATTAATGTAAGGGAAAGCAGCTCAAGTTGTTTTCTTTAATTTAAAATCGTTACTACACGTTTTCCAAAAGTTGCAACTTTGATGAGTTAATTAAATTCGCAGCACGCAGATAGCGATGCCTCATCTCCTGTTCACCTTATCGAGCAAATTCCTCCATCATATATATACCCACCGCTGCTATTTCAATACATGTTAGTCTACTCCCATCGCAACCCCTCAAAAAGCTACTCACCACATATACCATATAAAAATGGCCATTCTTGAATACTACTACTACCAATATTATATCCTCCTCCTCCCTCTCCTCGTCTATCTCTGCCGCCTAGCAGACAGGAGACGGAAGAAACCGTCGGAGCCCACCAACTGGCCGCTCATAGGAATGCTGCCGTCGGTCATCCTCAACCTCCGCCGCGTCCACGACTACATAACTCTGGTCCTTAACGACTGCGGCGGCACCTACATGTTTAGGGGGCCATGGTTCTGCGACATCGACATGCTCTTCACCTCCGATCCGGCTAACATCCACCACGTCTTCAGCAGAAACTTCTCCAACTATCCAAAGGGCGCCGAGTTCCGCAAGATCTTCGACATCTTGGGCGACGGAATCTTCGGCGCAGACTTTGATCTCTGGGAGATTCACCGGAAGACCACGCTGGCGCTGCTCACGCATGCCGATTTCAACTCCCATCTCGAGAGGACCGTTTGGCACAAGGTGGAAACCGGTCTTTTCCCGGTTCTTGATCATTTCTGCGGCGGAAATTTGGATTTGCAGGATGTGTTCCAGAGATTCACTTTTGATAATATATGCAAGATTGTGTTGGATTACGATCCGTGCAGCTTGTGCGTTGATATGCCTTACCTTCCCTGCGAGAAGGCTTTCAGTGTAGTGGCCGAGCCATTGCTGCATCGTCACGTCATCCCGCAGGGTATCTGGAAGCTTTTAAGATGGCTCAAGGTCGGCTCCGAGAGGAAGCTTCTCGAATGTTCCCGAGCTTTCTCCGAGTTCATCTACCCGCGCATCGTCGCACAGAAAAACGACGCCTCTATGCTCAGAGCATTCGAACATATTTACAGAGAGAAGAAGATCGGTTCCTTGAATGGGCTGAGATATTTCCTCAAGGACACCTCGTTGAATCTGATGTTCGCCGGCAGAGACACGACGAGCACGTGCCTCACGTGGCTCTTCTGGCTCGTGGCGCAAAACCCGACGTCGGAGAGGAAGATTCTAGAAGAAATAGAGGCCGAGTTGGGGGAGAAGAAATGGAGGTCCTTCACTGCGCAGGACTCGCACAAGCTAGTTTACCTGCATGGAGCTCTGTGCGAGTCGCTGCGGCTGTTCCCACCGGTGGCGCTGGAGCATAAATCTCCGGTGAGACCGGATATCCTCCCGAGCGGGCACCACCTCCACCGTAATGGCAAGCTGATCATATCATTCTATTCGGTGGGGAGAATGGAGAGCGTGTGGGGGAAGGACTGCTTGGTATTCAAGCCGGAGAGATGGATCACAAGCAAAGGAGGGGTGAGGCACGAGGCGTCGTACAAGTTTCCGGCGTTCAACGCAGGTCCGAGGACGTGCCTGGGGAAGGAGATGGCATTCATACAGATGAAGATGGTGGCAGCCGCTATCATGTGCCACTACCATGTCCGATTAGTTGAGGGTCATCCAGTTTGTCCTCGTGACTCAATCATACTTCAAGCCAAGCACGGACTGAAGGTGAAGTTGTCCAAAAGAAATTTGAATGCCTCACGCATTGTTAATTAATTAATTGCGTGATTAATGCAGCAGCAGCAGCCATGTTAATGATGACGTTTATCTCCTGCAAGTTTGTTGTTTAGCAAGTGTGAAAACCATGTTAATCGTGTATGCATGTTAATAACACCAAGTCCCGCTTTCGCTTTCAAGCCACTCGCAAGACGAAGACATTATTATTTGGCAGCTCTTTACGGGAAAATGGTTTCTAAAATCACGAACTTTGGCGGAATTGTGGTATTTTCCATGAACTTAAAAATTAGCCGCAATCATAAATTTTGACATTGTAGCAAATTTCACACAATATAGGATTCCGACGAAATCGAAACTATGTGGCAAATCGGAAATCTGGCGTGGCAAAATTAAATATCATGAAGTGGCAAGTCAATCTATAAAAACAACATCATTTAAATCACAAGTTTTTTGGCCGAGATTTGGTATTTCAGACGAACTTAAAAGTTGGTAAAAAAAAACATAAACTTTGACCTTGTACCAAAATTTCCACAATTTAGGTCCTCCCAAATCGAAACTAACGTGGCAAGTCGGATTATGAGGTGGCAAGTCGGAATCGGATGTGGCAAGTAGGAAATATGACATAGCAAAATTAGTGGCAAGTCAATAAATCAAAACAATGTTTTAAACATTAAAATTAATAAAGAACACACGATTCATCTTAACCTTTCTACTGCTTTATCGGAGCCATTGCCTTTAAGCTTCTGTCTTTTCTTTAGTGTTTGCCACAATTCTTCACTGCAGTTTAATTTTCTTCTTCTCCACCAACAATTCATCATTTCTGCTCAAATCTAATTTCTCTATCTCTCTCTATTTCTCAACAACCACAACAAATCCACTATTAGACCACCACACAGTCATCAAATTCATAATCAACGACTGTCGCTCCCCACCCACGGCGGCGACTCACATCGTCTCTCGCACCTACATCAGAAGCCAATGTAGCGTTAATTCAGTTCTCCAATTCTCACACATTCGCCTCTCCGACGCTCAATCAGAAAAATCCTTAAATCATCGTCCAAGCTCATCCCCGTGCATCTCAAGGCCAGTATCACCTAAATTCAAGCCTAAATTGGATACAGGTCAAAAGATCATGATTTTTGCGACAAACTTTTAAGTTCATGGAAAATACTAGATTTCGGCTGAAGTTCGTGATTTTAGAGACCATTATCCCTTAAAACTATACAATATCATTTAACTTTATAATTATAAATTGAGCTCAATATATTATAGTATTACATAATTATTTTTGATTAGTTAATCACTAATAATTAAAAATGGATTTTTATGATTAGGATATCTTTAGTACAGATTATTCAATTCGGACCGATTCATTTCGGTGACACGTGCTTAAACGATGGATTGGTCTGCGTAATAGTAATACTGCTAAGAGCATTTATGTACCTCGGACTCAGACCCAAAAAAAAAAACAAAAAAAAAACATGTGAGTCAATTACTGTAATTTATGTATTGCAGTCAGTATATGTTTGATTTCTATTCTCGGTACCCAAAAAGAAGTTTACTATTATTAGACAATTGCTTGTCTCTAATATTAGCCTCCACAGCTTTGTCACTAACTTAACATTAATTCGCATTATTTATGGGCGTCATTATTGGTATTCAAACTATTTTTTATATACCCACAATCTTATCAGTCACTTATTCCTCCACTTGCACTATTTATAAGACTTATATTATATTTTTTTAATTTATTAATATTATTTATTATAATTTATATATAATTAATTTATAGTCATCAAAATTTAAAGAAAATGGAATTTAAAAAATAATTTTTTAAATATTTTAAAAATACATAATTTAAATAAAGAAAATTATATAATCGAAATAATAAAAAATATTACATAAGAGAGAATAAAAATGTTAATCATTCATCGAGAGGATCAAAGCACGTCCATATTTTCTCAACTAAATCTTGTTGAAGTTGGGCGTGGATGTGAAAACATATGAAATGAAGGTAATCTTTAGGTGTGAAAAGAAAAAAAAGAATTAAAAGAGACGTTAGCCAACAACTAGTTTTGAGAAAATTATAAAAATCGGATGGAAAACGATAAAAAATCGTTTAAAAATTAAAAAAAGTTCGATCTAAAAAAAAATTAATTCGTCGACACGCGCCCTATGATTAGCCCAGAAGCGCGATTGCGCGCCACTCGCGAGTAGCATGAAAACCAACGCGCCACAACGCGGCGGCGAGCTGTCTCGCCGCATTCTATCCCCCGCCCTCCAGATAACATCTCACGTCGTCGGGCCGTCGTGCAATGACGAGATTCCAGCGTCGTTGTGGATGCCCTAATTAGTTGCATGAGAAAATAAAATGAAAATAGTTGCAAAAAAATGTTACTATGTCCCATAAGAGCATGGAAATTATCGTGTGATGCGAATTTAAATAATTATTAAGTAGTTGTGTTGTGAATGAAAAAAAATTCACAATTCACACTATTTATAGTGTTATGCTTGGAAAAAGAAGCTAACAATTATTATTTATTATAAATAGATTGAGATATTGGATTAAAAATAAAAGGTATTGTTCAAAGGTGGAAATACGCACACTTCTGTAAAACGTATTAAAATGGCAAAAAATGCACTATTATAAAATGGAGGTAGTATAGAATATAGTTGTTGTAAAAAATGATCCCTCTTCTTAATGAGAGATAAAATATACTACCCCGTCTACGAAAAATAGTAATATTTTTTCCATTTTGGTCCGTTCACCAAAAGTGGTCTCATTCTATTTATGAAAAAAAAATTCACAACACAATATTTCTAAACATCAATCTATTTACAACTTATACCATTATGACACAACACTTTTTTTTACTCCAATCACATTTCTCCATCTCTCTCCTACTTTATCAATTATATATTCTCTTTACAACCACTTTTCTGCCACTCTCTCTCTCTTTCTCTCTTACTTTACTAATTGTGCATTAGAACTCGTGTCGTCCACAAATAAGACTATTTTTCGTGGACGGAGAGAGTATATGTTTGTGAATTGAGAAATACATAAATTTTATTCACAATATTTAAAATGAAATGACAAATACTACTTCCATATTCCCAATAAAATGTTGCCAACTCACTTGCTTGAACTCAATTAAATAAAAAAAATAGGAAAGAGAACATAAAAAAAGTTTTAACCAAAAAGTAAAAGGAGCCTACTTGTTCCCTCTAATATAGTTATGGTCCTAATATATTTATTTTTGGATAGAGACATTTTAAAAAAGACATCATACAAAATAGAATCGGAATATTTTTAATGAAATAAAATAACTATTTTTAATGAAAATAAATTAAAAACAAAAGAACAAAATTAAAACCCTAGCCAAACCCCACCCCAATCCAAACTCAGGCCAAGTTGATCTGACAACTCTAGCACAACATAATTGAAAGCGTGGAAAGGTATTTCCAAATTAATGCCAAATGAGACGGGCACAATTTGTTTAGATATAATTCACATATTATGCATACTTGATTATCCTATTAGTTGGAGGAAAACTATGCAATCAATTTAGTTGAGACATATACAAATTAAATAACCTTAACTAAAGAGTTGATTAAATTAGTTCAAAGAACTTGCAAGATTTTAACATAGCAAGTCCTTTTCACATAATACATGTATAATATGTAGGTTATGTCTAATAGAAAACCTAATTAATTTCTGGGTCTAGGGTGTTGATGAAATAAGAGGTTAGTTGTGGCATGGGACATCGCATTAATTACTAATCCTTCCTGTAATAGAACAGTATTATCAACTCCTAAACACAACCTACGTAAGCACTTTAGATAAGCTAGTTAGTTATCCAAGTCCACGAGTCTCAAATTTGTTCAATGACATTAAACATTAGCCTAAAACAGAATATAAGAGCTATATAAACTTAATTTATCAATGGCCTACGCAACTTAAGCATGTTTGACTCGTGCACCTTTAATATAATTTTGTGTAATACCATAAGATCAGCCATGTGGGTTAAATATCTAGATATTCAACCTCATACTTATTATATAATTATAATTTCATTGGTATTTCATAATATTTATATCCAAATCATTACCGATTTTCGTTTATACAAAATTCTTTTTATTAATAAAATTATAAAATTTTAAGGGTCTCCACTGTTCTATAGATCTTCATAAATAAAGTAAATCACGATGTATAAAACCTACTCACAACAGCCATTTTCTATTTATCTCCGAAACAAGTACCAGATGCAGACTTCCTCAAGCTTTGTGATTATTTGCTCGCAATATCAACAAGATCTAAGTTATTTAATTATTGATGGGGCAATATTGTAAATTCCATTAGAAACTCCTTAATTTTGCGGCACTCAACTTGAAGAGGCAAGAAAATTGAAACAACCTAAATAAATTGATACTAACGTAATTGCATAAAAATCACATATCCTCTGTTTTTAAAGCTAGAAAAATATTATTAAAAACGAGTACATGAGCTATTCGAAACTCTTACAAGATGAATCAATATGCAAAATAACCTCATTTGAGATTAAATGAAATACACGGAAAAGATCAATAGCACCAACTATGAATATGATAGCCAACAAAACGAATTCACTTCCAAAATCGAATTTGATTCATTCCACAATATTAACCACCTTCAATTTGTTCATTCGGAAGCATCCAAGCAATGAAGATCTTCTTCTTTATAAGCAGAGATGTCTATGGATCAGAACTCACCACTCTCGTTTCCCTAAGCGTATTATATCTTTTACCCACTTTCAATTTCATCTCTTCGAGAATAGCATCATTTTTAATTTCTCAAATTTTCCAATAAACTCATTGCCAAATAATATTGAAAAATTTGTTAATCGTTCCCTTCAAGTGAGCCAATGGCTCTATCTGATTTTCCACAACTGGCCACTCATTAAATCAACCTAAATTAATTAACACAATTAGTTTGTAGAGTTATTATAATGACATGTAACCTGCCTCTTCAATTAATATTGAGCACCCATTTGTCAAAGCATATATTTATTTTATTACGACAGTTTTATACAATATTTTGACAGGTTACCAATTAGTGATCAATCTGAGTTGATCACCGATAAATGGTGTGTGCCTTAAAAAGTTAATCGATGTTTGTACTAACTTCCATCATCTACACAAACTACGCAGGTTTATAAAGTAGGAGAATCTGGAGTAATTGAAGAGTGAGTATTACCTTATGCTAGCTGGCTTCATTTAATTTTCACATATAAAAATGGCTAAATGGTCGTCAAGTCATATCAGACCACTAGTTCAACGGTAATACATCTTTGGGTTGGATGATATCCTTTTTGGTGAACTTTATTTTAAGAACATGTATCTAAAAAGAATCAAATTAAAGAAATTGTTTCTATTAATTAAAATTTAATATGAACTATTGATGTTTAGATAATCTACGACAATAATATAAAGAAACATCACTCTAATATATAAAGGCATCAACATAAAAAATATCATTATATGTATAAACTTAGAAGAAAGCATTGTCGAATGGTGTGTTGCTAAGTAATTAAGTCGAGTGTTGGCAAGAAAAATTAAGTCACTAAGTCGGGTTCTGATGGTTTGAGTTGAAATTCTGAATTCATGCATGAAGAGAAATTGACAACATGAGAGACAATCTAGATAATGAGCTTCGAAAGTCATCAATGAATTTTGAATTTCATCAGCATTGTATTGACATTTAAATCTCAACTACATACTCACACAAAAAATAAAGAGAAATGAGTTTACATAAATAAAAAAAATAGTGGCATTATTAAAATATTTTATGAATAAGTCTTACTTGCAAGTCACAAGGTTTGAGACTTAACTAACAATACTCTTTCTGTAAATAATAGTTTTCATTTTCAATATATGTCGAAGACACCATGTGTCTTGTTCCACATCAAATTGGTAAATGACTTGTTGTCAATATATAAAATTGAAATACAAACTTTTAATGGATGATGAGCTAAATTCTAATATGATGTTGGAGCAGTTGTAGCAGTTGATGAGTTATAATGGCCTACCTTTTTCAAAGGGGTGATAGACTCAATTCAAATATCATTTTCTTTGCGAAATGAATAATAAATAATAAGTTCACAAAAACTTGTGTGTGAGATTGTTTTATGAGTCAAAATTTGTAAGATGGGTAAAGATTCAAATCCAAAGCTGTATTTATTGATTACATAGTCATAATTTTCTTGGTGTCTAATTGTGTTTAGGTATGTTCACATTGTAGCAATTCATGAGTCATACCCATAATTTTCTTGGTGTTTAATTGTGTTCAGGTACGTCCACATTGTAGCAATTTATGAGTCATACCGGCCTAGCCCTTTTAAAGGGATTATAGACTGACGAAATTGTGGTATATGCTTCAATCAACTAAATT
Organism: Monilaria moniliformis; assembly: GCA_034509125.1. Taxonomy (NCBI): domain Eukaryota; kingdom Viridiplantae; phylum Streptophyta; class Magnoliopsida; order Caryophyllales; family Aizoaceae; genus Monilaria; species Monilaria moniliformis. Next base: position 22,962 of record JAYDZE010565304.1, read on the forward strand.
TGAATTACTCCTTACTTAAAACAAGTGTAGTGTATTGAGTCACTTGTTACAAACAAAAAAATAGGGGGAAATGTACACGTCTCACAAGTCGGTGTCTTGGTCTCGAGAGACTCTAACTTTAGCTTGACTCGAAATAGTAAAGAAAAGTAAATTGAAACACTAAACAATAATAGATTAAAAATAAAAAAACAAGACGGTGAATCCAAAATAATTCACTTCCATCGGTTACCTCTACTTATACATATCTATCAGTTATAGGCCTCAGACGGCATGAACCCCTATTCCACAGCGTAACGAACTCTACCATCAGAAGACTCAATATGTCCGCACATTGTGTTAGTTGGAAAGGGACACCCTGATGAAAGCTAATCGTCCCAACCATCCTGCCCACGAGGACACCTCAATGAAAGCAATAAATCAGAAAGCATTTAGATCTAAACATACCCGATATTGACTAAGGCAAACCGTAGTCTACTTCAACCGCTTGTGCCGCTTATAGTCTCAAGGCGCAAAGTGATCGATGCATGCCCTATAACCTTGATTTATTAGTGATCTAAGTCTACTCAATTAATTAACGCGCTATTAACTAATCAAATCGAATTATACCTTGTTGAATTAAGCACAAGCACTTCGGGAACACTTATAAGCATAATGTTAACCCCAATTTAGACCTCACGATTTCTAATTTCATTACTTTTTCATCTTGCCCGACCCAAACTTATAAACATAGCTGGACATAAAGTAAATGCCAAGTAAATATATAGATAAAGACATAATGAAAATGTAAACTTACAATAAAGTACGAGAATTAAATCGTCTTCCCTATATTGGGACTTAAAAAAATAGGAAAAGTAAACTATTCGTACTGTGTGTTCCTAGCTAGTACATGACAATTAATGACAGTGAGATACAACATATTTATAGAAGGGAATTGGGCGCATTCCAAAGGCCAACACGTGTTGGTCTTGGAGACTCATTCTTTGGTTAAACTCTTTGAGTTTATCTTGCTCGTGACTCCTTCTTCAACTGGGACACTTTCTTCTGCAGTGGCGTGCCCTAGCTCCAAGTCTATGGGGTGGATCAGGGTTTATCTCATTTCGAGTTTTAAGACGAGATGGTTTATCGGCCTTATCTTCTTCTTTTCAGCTCCGCATTTGTTGCATCCATTCATTTTGGTTAAAGCGTTCCTCATCCACTTTCTGTTCATTTCTCCTTTCTATCTTGGTTCCTGCTCGCGCCATACCCAAGTCATGACCGAAGCCTTCAGCTCTGAGTGGTACTTTAATGAGGTCTTGATGGCTTGCTCAAGCGGTTGACAATTGATTGATCTTCTCTTTGTCACACATTCACACTGCTAGGCTTGAGCATCTTGACCTGGGGTACCATTGTATCTCAGCTCATTCTCTTCTTAAAACTAGCTTTATCTTGGCATAGCCGTCTTCCTTCTCCATGCTGCTCCAATCCTGCCCGTTTCCTTACAAACCTACTCATGCCTCCCAATGTGTCCTCTCAGACACAAACTGTCAAAAAAAAGATCTGATCTAGATCTAGAAATGACACGAAAAAAGAGCATAGAAATGAGATCCATAATAAACTCAATTCTAATAGTATTTTCTTTGTACAAACAAATAAATAATAAGTGAACAAAAACTTATGTGAGATTGTTTATGATTAGTGAGAAAATTTCACGTGAAACTCTACTTAATGTATTTCAGAATAAATTGTCAATTCAATGCGATTTTTAATTTCTTGAAAGAGCACTAATTTGATTTCATATTGGTGACGACAGTTTAGCAATTCACTATTTTCTTGACCTCGACGAAAAGCGGCCAACCAATCTCAAATTGGTGTTACAAGATATCTCCCCCAATTTGACGCTTTGAACAAATTTGCAGAATTTTGTCGGACTATACGATCCATGTACACTAAGTTCATATATAATTTGGTGAGTTGTAATATAATCCATGTTTCTCTAAGTAATGGGGCTCATGCATAGGCTTTAGCTCATCAAAATCATCATCTTACATCATATATTAATGTATTGACAATCCAATTATTGATTGATCAATTATTTTCATATAACATATGCACTAGGACATATCTTTCATATACATAATTAAATTTGTTAAAAATCGTGCTAAACTTGTAAAATTGGTTAAAGTTTGTGCATTGATTAAAAATTAACCCAATTAAAAATTGAAACTATAATCGGATAAGAACATTGGTCTTTATTCCATTTTTGTACGTACAAACATAAATTATTGGGTGTGAACCAATTGTCATATCTGATTTTTTGGATTACAAGTTTTTGCATCTCTTAGGAATCTAAAATTTTCAAACACATAATAGTTTAGTTAAAAATTAAATGTAAGAAAATACTTGACTAAAAACAAAAAGGGAAATATTATTCTCATTAAGATTTTTCTTATATATATTAAATAATATTACTCGTCCATCAGGAGTGTGCAACATGAGGATGACATGGGTTTTAATAAAATGTTAGGTAAATTTTCACGTTTTAATAAAGAGTGTGCAACATGAATGACATGGGTTTTAATAAAATGTAAGGTGAATAAGAAAAGGTGCTCAAAAAAAGAAAGTTTCACGTTTTTTATGGACGCCTAATAAGACAACTGTTTCACACTTTTAGTGAACGAGAAAAGTATAAAAATGCATCTCCTAAAAAAATACTCAAAAAAACATGAATAAGATTTCAACATAACTAAGAAAAAAAATGATAAATGAATACATAATAAAGTACACACAATATATATATATATATATATGAGAAAATGGTAAAAAATAGTCATTTTGATATTCTAAAAATAAATTATACCCACTTTTATAAGAATACATAAAAATTATCCATTGTTCGTATAAAATGATATATTTATCCTCAATGAATATATGAAATAAATAAATTATAAAAAAACAAAGTTCTAAAGCAATCAACTCCATCACCCCAACCCATGTCGTCTTCACCAACTCCAACAACTCCACGCCCTACCCTTCATTACTTCCCATGGTCCCCCGTCGTCTTCCCCTACTCCCCTCATTCCATCGTCTTCTGCAAACTCCACGCCAACCCCTTTCTCTTAAATCATCTTTCCCAAACTCCATGCTTCCATCACCTCTCTCTAGCTCTCTGCTTATTCCCAAATCATTTCCCGTTATCACGTATCGTCGATCTCTTTGTTTCCCATTCTCGTTGGCTACACTGCATTCTTCTCATCGCGTTCCCACTGTTGTTGCATTGCATCCATCTTTGGTGCCCTTGCCGTTACCATGGTGTGTATTTTAGCTATTGTTTATGTTTATATGAAATGAGAACAATACACGCTTACATGATAGGTCGGGGTTCGCGCAAGGGTATAAGCGTATTAGCTAAAACTAACCTAATGCACTCTTAGTTGTGCGTTGATACGGACCGGAGAGCATGGCACCGTACAAGCGCAGCAAGCGGAAAATCAAAAATTACGACTAACGACGTACCAATGTCGCCATGCAAGAGAGTGGACGTGTGTGGGTGAGGACTTGGTGACCAAGAGATTGGCGGTTATTTACTATGTGCAGTATTGTGGTGGTTACGCAAGTAGTGGATAGGTTTAGTTAATTTCATTTAATGTTGATTATCTTTTAAATGGTAGGAAAACGGAAGAGGTGGGATGATCATTATTGTAAATTTGTAATTGAGGAAAGGCAAGTGCCGAGTGGATATTAGAGTCGAACCATTTTTTGAGCTCTATTTCATCATTATCAATATACAATTGTCTCTCACACATTTCATCAATCATATTACATTCTTCATTTATTGAATTACAATCAACTTCCACACATTGCAACAAACAACTGGTATCTATCTTTTCCTCTTTGGCCTTTGATCGAACGTCTGCCTCCGCACCTTGCTCCTGTCAATTGATGCAGTAAACGTGCTTGCCGTCATGGTTTCTATGCGCAATGTGACACATGGTTTGAAGGATTGGAGAAAGCTTCAAAAGATCACATTGCCCGATCGAATCGATCGAAGAACAAATTTCTATTATGCGCGAAGATATGTGCATTATTATGAAACTCCTGCAACATTCTCAACCAACAACTCCAGGTGGTGCTGGAGAGAGTTTGTCTTCTGGCGGTAACGATACCGTCTCCGCGGCAGGGGTTCATCCGTCGTTCACTTTGCAGCAATCCACGAACCTTCCAGTTTTTTATGGTTCGGACGTCTTTGGTTGGCTCGCCCGCACGTCACAATATTTTCTAGTGCACAAAAAACCATTAGAGCAACGTCTTGAGATGACCCTCATCGTCCTACAGGGTCCAGAAATGGCGTCGATTCAACTCTTGCTACGCCGTTGCCCACTTGTATCATGGGAACAATTCACTCATGAATTGCTAATACAATTTGGATCACACCAAGCTCTCGACGGTTATGAAGCACTATACACGACTCGAAAACATGGTTCGCTAGACGACTATATTTCAGAATTAGAGGGTCTCTTGGCACTTCTTCCCGACATATCCGGTAAATAGTACTTGGGCTTCTTTTTAGGGGGTTTGAAACCTAACACTCGGATGCATCTGAAAGATTCGAGTATCACGAGTTACTCCGCGGCTCTCCAAATGGCGAAATGTGTCGACCAACACACGTATCCTCATTTTTCCAATCGTCTTCCAGTGAGTACTTTACGCACACCCTCGTCTACTATTCCGGCGACACTAGTACGCTCACTTCCTCCTTGGCAGCCAACTACGTTATCACCCAATCCTCCACAACCATCGCCCCGCCGTTTTAGACACATGCCGCGAATGAGTTTCATAAACATTTGGCAACAGGCACATGTTTCCGTTGTGGGCTCAAATTTAGCCTGGGCACCGTTTCCCGCCCAAGACAATTAAAGTTCTTATGGATGACTCAAATGAAGTGGAGGAATATGCTAATTCCACGGACGAGGCCAAAAACATCGTTTAAGATAGTGATACTCCACTAAATTCTATCGACCTTTCCGAGCTATCGTCCAATGGATTCGATAATTATCAAACACTAAAGATCTAAAGTTCGATCATGGGCCGTTGCTTATTGATTATGGTAGATAGTGGCGCTAGCCATTTTTAATTACGGATTGCATGTCTCGTTCCTTAAAGCTTACCAGTCACATCCGCTACGGTAATATCCATAATTTTGGGCGACGGATCACGCGTCACAGCGGGTGGTCTTTGTCACAATGTTCATGTGCTCATCCATACCACCATATTTAATATGTCATGCTACGTTTTTCGATTGACTCGTGTGGATTTAATTCTTGGTGTCTTGTGTCTTGCGCAACTTGGTGACGTCAAAGCGAATTGGGGTTCTTTGACAATGGATTTTGTGTTTTTAGGTTTGCATGTCCGTTTGCAAGGTGATCCAACTCTCACTCGTCATGCTTGCTCTTCAAACAATTTGAGCTCGTTTGACATCGAAGATTGCGGTTGGATGCTTTGGGCTACTGATGATAATAATTCAACCGAGGGGGGCGACATATCTTCAGCCTTATCGCCATTTAAATCCAAGGCTATCCAACATATTATTGCGGGTTTTCCTTCGTTCACACATCTTCATTGTCACTTCCATCGGTTGGCCTGACGGATCATCGAATTGTTCTTCAACCGGGCACACAACCGATATCGGTCCGCCCATACCGATATAATCATCTACAAAAAGATGAAATGGAATGACTCATGGTTGAAACACCAACGCGGGGATCATTCAGCCGAGCACAAGCCCGTTGTCGAGCCCGGTCATTTTGGTTCGCATAAAAGATGGCTCTCGGCGTTTTTGCATGGATTATCGGGAACTTAATCGTCGCACCATTCCTGATAAGTATCTTATTCCAATTATTCAAGAACTTCTCGATGAACTCCATGGTACTACGTGGTTTACCAAGCTCGACTTGAAAGCAGGCTATCGTCAAATACGCGTTGCCCCATTCGACGTTCCAAAGACCGCATTTCGAACTCATTTAGGCCACTACGAGTTTTTGGCTATATGCCCTCCGGTCTTACGAATGCACCAACAACATTTCAAATCTTGATGAACGACATTTTTCTCCCTCTACTACGTAAGTTCGTCTTGGTTTTCTTCGACGATATGTTAATTTATAGTTCATCATGGGTTGACCATCTTACCTATATTTCTCAAATGTTTCATTCCTATGTGATCATAAACTGGTGGTAAACTTAAAGAAGTGTATGATTGGCGTTCGAAGTGTTGAATATCCGGAGCATATTGTATCGAGGCAGGTGGTTCACATGGATCGAAAGAAAATATCGGCGATTGTGAGCTAGCCAATGCCTACTACGCTGCGCGGCCTTCGAGGTTTCTTAGGATTGACGGGGTATTACCATTTATTCATTCGTGATTATGGCAAGATCGCAGCTCCTCTCACAACATAGCTGAAGAAACTCACGGCTCGCACGATATCATGGTCGCCAGAAGCCCACGTAGCTTTCACGTCGCTCAAACAGGCCCTCACCACAACCCCCGTCTTAAGTATGTCGGATTTTTCAAAGCCGTTCGTGATTGAGTGTGAAACATCATGCTACGGTGTAGGGGCGAACTAAATGCAATATCATCATCCTATAGCGTACTTTAGTAAACATTTTTCGCCTCGTCTTTTGGCAAAATCCGCTTATGAAAAAGAACTTATGGCCATGGTTTTGGCGATTCAACATTAGAGGCCTTACCTCCTCGGTCGATACTTTACGGTTCGGATAGATCAATGTAGTCTTCGTCATTTGTTGTCTCAATCGTTGACCCCTGCTCAACAGAATTGGGCCGCCAAATTACTTGTTTTTTATTTCACGGTTTACAAGGAAGGGGCCTTGAACTATGTTGTTGACGCACTTTCCCACCACATGGAGGACTTGGAGTGTTCGGCTATTTCCATCCCTCAATGGATCGACTGGTCGGCTATTCAGCAAGATCTCTCTATCAACAAGCATCTCAACGATATTAAGATTGCTCTCAGCCATGGGGATTCTACGAGGCCTCACTTTAAATTGATTCAGAGCATATTACTATACAAGGACTACCTAGTCATTCATTCCAAGTCACAATGGATTCCTAAATTTATTGAGAAATTTCATTCTACACTAACCGACGGCCATGCAGAAACTATCTGAACTTACCATCGTCTTGCTAGCAATGTCTATTGGCTAGGCATGATGCGTCAAGTGGCTAGGTATGTAGCATCGTGCTCAGTTTTTCAAACGAGCAACTATGAGGTGCAAAAACCTGCAGGATTACTTACCTCTCTTCCGATTCCTTCGCGAGTATGGGACAACGTAAGCCTCGTGTAACACCCCTTACTCAGTAGGTTTCCCCACCGAATAAGTGATGTTAAGTTGGTATCACGGATATTCAGACCAAATTTTTCTTTTTATTCTACTGAAATACATGCACATAAAATACATTAAACAATATTATACAACTATTACATATCGCAATGGACCCAACGCATACTTATCATGCCACAACCAGAATATTTTACGCTCATATCCTCTTCTAGTGACTCTCCAAGGATGCAGCGACTTCGACCAGAATCAATTACTCACTATTGACCTGTAAAAAGGGTTAGGTAGCGCATGTGAGCTTCAACAAGCTCAGTAGCATATTACTCACTATAAAA